>JBBPUI010000296.1:0-25382 GCA_038094615.1 Heimioporus aff. retisporus
CCCTACTCCTGTCAGGAGTAGGAGCAATATGTTGTCTGGAGGATCTCCTTCATCACCTCAGTCTAGCCATGGAGGATCCAATCACTATAGAGTCCACTTTGAGAATACAGATGGCATGGAACTCTCAGGAGCAAAGAGCTTCCTTGGAAAACCCTGTTGAGATCATCAACAGCTGTCTAGGAGTCCAATGGGGACTGATCTACAATTTCACTAGATCCATGACCAGGAGTGTCATGGACCAAACTCTTCCACTGTCAGTCATTCTGCTATATTGCAGTGTGATGTTTTATCATGCCTGACTAATTTGCCACCTCTCAACACTGCTTCATGAGGTCTGTTGAGTCAAGATAATGCCCTACCAGTATGTGATGGTCGATGGAGCCATTCTACCCACTCTACTAGGAGAAGTACAAGGCTCTGGGATACCATTACCAACACATCACCAAGCTTATTTTGTCATCTCCCCAAGTAGTGTTTCCTCATCAGATCCCTCCAATTAAATCTAGGTTTTCTCTCCCTGTTAATGCCTCTTTTACCTTGATGAGACCATAGCTTTCTTCTATGAAGCTGCTGGCTGGGCTTTCCCATCTGAGACATGAAAAATTGAGGAAAACTTATATGGTAGGGGACAGGGACATGAAATTTTCTGGTGTGATATCTCTCTGCTGAGATTTTACAAAAGCTTTTTATTGGTTAAATTGACACATCCAAACATCAAACATTTGGAGCATGTCTGGGCACAGCATGCAGAATTTAGGACTGGCAACATCAAGTATTACTGATGGAAGGGGATAGACATACAGGTTTGAAACAAGGACATGGACATGGACATGCCATGAAGGTTTTGGATGAACCTAGATGCTAATACCCACAGTGGCAGACATGCTAAATGCATCTGTGATCTCCACAATGTGGTACTAAAAGCTCATCAAGATGAATCCTCCACCAAGCTCATTGTTCACAACATACTTGCAAGGAGATACCAACAGCCTAAGAGAAAGGCTGTAGAAGAGGATGAGTGCAAATACAAATCTATCTACCTTGGATTGGTGAGACAAAGTATTTAACCACTTCCTCCTTGAACCTGTACCACCTGTTTGGCCACTTGGATGCTTATGTCAAGGAGCTTCATACAATTGTGACATCATGGACTTTTATATTTCTTTCTCAGATTGGCATTATGATTTGTACACTGAGTTTCTTGGAGAATTGCTTTGCTGATACATATCATACTCACATGGATCAAGACTTATGCTACAAAGGAAATCTCATCACTCCACCCATCCAAAATCTACACTTCAAACCCTTTACCTTCTTGGTACACACCAAAAGGAGATGAAGACAAACCTTTTAAGAAGTTTGAAAACAAGCTATACTAGGATCAAAAGATCAAAGCAGCTGCCTATTGGTGACAGCTGCAAAGGGATAAACAAGATCTATTGAGGATCAAAAACTTTAGGCAATCTCCAAATGGTCATTCTGAAAACTCCACATGGAGTTTATGGTACTACCATCTTCTCATTCATTGGTTACATATACAAACATCTGTTTGATAAACCATTTACAGACATTCATTGCTTTCTATAAGCATTCAAAATGACTGCCCATGCTATTACCATCTCTGAAGACCTTAAGGTGGATAACACCTTACTTACCCAAATCCAAACCCTCAAAGGCCATTCCAACTATGTCATGTGGTTGACTCATATTCAATCAATCCTCCAATCTCTTTTTGTATGGAGTTGGACTGATGAGACCATCATTACTCACACTATGACTGCTGCCAATGATCAGTTGAAGTGGAAAGCCATTGACAAACAGATTGTTGGGATTATCTTCCAAATGCTGGGTGACAACCTTGTCCACCATGTTCCTTTTCAGTACAATATGACCCATGACTCATTGGCTCTTGGACTTTGAAACTGTCTTGCTTCTCTTTTTGCCTCTCATGGCCTATCTGGCCAATTCTATTTATTTTCATAAGTGATGCATTCTAGCATATGCAGATATTCAGCTGCAGAAGATATTAATTGCATTATTTCCCTTTTTGAATAGATGACCCAGGCTAGTCTTACCATGCCTGAAAACCTCAAGGTGATGTTCCTCCTTATGTGCTAATCATCTGATTACTCTGCCTTCTGTACCATGATTGCTGAAATTGTTACAATGATGAACTTGATGCCTGACAATATTATTGGAAAACTCCTTTCTGAGATTGACCTTCATGGATCTAGAGTTCCTCTTGCTGTGAGGATTCACAATGCGAAATAGAATGAAATAAGTGGTGCCTTTCATACCAATGTATTCCAAAAGAACCTCCATGTGCTAATCCTTGGAAATCCAAGACCAGTACACACAGAACCAACTTGAACCAATGAGGTCAAGGCTGAGGCTTTACTCCTTATCAAGGATAGTGGAAGTAACCCTAATGGCTTCCACAACCATACTGGTTTTGAGAAAAGGCACAACCATTCCAGGGCTTCAAGATGTGGCAAAGGAAAAGGGAAGCCACCACTCATGAATTGATTGGTGATGGCTTTGGTCATGCTGTCACTCTTGACAAGACTAATGAGAATATCATAGATGACAGGAGTTAAATAACATTTCCTCTGAGAACACTTATGAACTAAGTGAGTTTTGGCCATATGACCAGCCAGACCCAGACCATATCACATATGGCAAACAATACTAGGCTGATTCCATTGCTCCTGAGGATTGCCACATGTTTGGAGAAGTGACAGAAGGGACCAATTGGATCACTTGACAAAAAGGCAAGAAGATTGAGATTAATACTGGTATGAATATTGGTAGCCTGCATTCCTTTTGTTCCTGTGCACACTCATTTGGATTGTGAAACAGCAGAAGGACAAGCATCAACCAGCTGTCAAATGCTACCAGACCACATTATCTGAGACTTACCTATTCAACCTTATGTACCACTGACTCCATCTCCCATTATTCCTATTCAGGAGGAGATAGTCAAGACCATCTAAGTATGCTGACCAGCCTATCTGGCATGGATCAAGAGAGGTGTGGCTTCACACATCAAAGAATCTGTCCCTAGGGATGAGACATCTATACTGACAGAAAAAGGAAGAAAGGGTAAGAAAGAAAAAGGCAGGGACAAATCTTCTACTTTTACTGTTGGCAGACTAGTTTTGGACAGATCTCATATTTCTTCTTCTTTATCAGATGCTTTACCTTCATCATGACCACCCACAGAGTTTCCACTCCATCCTATGTATTGAGTTATTGGTACTAGAAAGGGCTTTCAAGAACAATTACCTTTATGCCTTATCAGGGTGTTTTACTGGGTGCTGTGCCCAAGACTACTTCATTATCTTCTTTTTCTAAACCACAGTTTCATATATAACAAAGCAGCTCAAGAAGACCATAGTAAATACTACAAGAACATAGTTTACAATAAAGAGACCAATGAATACTTGTACTTCTATATCAGGTTAACAACCCAGGGTGTCAGCATTATAAACAATGCCACTAGCAAATTTTTGTGTATGCAGTGGATAATTGACATATAAGAGCATGTAGCTCCATTCACCTATCTTGGGGGAGATCATTTCCCTCAGGATCAAGCTATATATTGGCAGACACCCACTCAATGTCTTCTGCAGGGACATTGTCTTCTTCTCAATCATGATATTGAGATAGGCAGTCTGCCACTCAGTTCTTTGATCATTTTGCATAGACAATCTTTGTATTAAATCATGACATGTAGCTAAGCTATTGAACCTGTTGGCTTAATATTTTCTCTGGGTATTTAAATACCCTAGTGCCTTGTGATTGGTAATGATTGTGAATTCAAAACTGAGGAGTTTATCCTCCCATTTGAGGAGAGCCTCAGTGATCATAAGGTTTCCCTCTCAAATGTTCAGTAATTTTGCTGAGCATTGGCCAACTTCTTGGACATGAAACCAGCTGGACAACATGTCCTCCAATCAAGCCCTTGCTCATATACTGTGCCTACTTGTAAAGGGATACATTGCATACAAGCCATATTGGCTCTTTTTCTCTGGGTTCAATAGGCATCAAGACCAGTTATTTACATACCAGGTCCTTTATCATTTTGAAGCACCTGTCACATACTCCATGCCAGTGAAACAGGTGACCATTTTGCCATATTCTTGTCAAGGGCATTCCATATGCTGAGACATCCAGCATGAATTATGCCAGGTATTCAACAAGGCCAACAAATTGTTGAATCTTGTGGAGAGACTTTCAAGTTCTCTAGTTCCAGATTCAAGACATTTTGCCTCTGTTGGCATGTATGTATGCCTGTGTCATCATTGATATGGCCAAGGCAATTGAGCTTATCAGCTTTTTTTTTTTTTGAATCCTCATTTATTGTCCAGTCAGGCACTGCCTGTTGTTGGACATTACATGTGTGGGGGTGCATATCATAGTGGCTGTTTTGTATGTATGGATTGTATCATAATGTGGTGTGCCCTTAGGCTACAGGATTTTTGGGCTCAGCATGATGTTTAACAGGACATGAGTGCAGTTTAACATGTGAATGGGAGAAGCATATGGGAAAAGGTTGGGTGGTGGTTGATGCTGTTTGCCTAGGGTCTTCTTGCCTGGACCTTTGGGTCTGGGGTTTGGCATGCATGCCAAGGTTTGATGGTGTGCATATTGACTGGGACTTTTTGAGTCTCCTTGTTTGCTTTTTCAGGTTGTTCTATGCCAGATGTCAGTTAGTTTTTGCTCGGGGGAGGGTGGAGGTTACCAAAGGTTTCCCAGAATCTCTCTGTTGAGTGTGCATAGGCTAGGGTTGCTCTTATGCCATTTTCGTTTCCAAGCAGGTGTGTGAGGTTGTTGCTGCAGTGTTTGAGCTCGTGTCTTAGTCTTTTGCATTGTGTTTCAAAGGCTGGGCAGAAGAGGAGGAAATGTTGGACTGTTTCCTTGGACGCTTTGCACTTCGGGCAGCTTGGTGAGGGGGATTGTTGTATTCTGTGTAAGTGGGAGTTGAGCAGGGCATGTCCTGTTCTGATCTGTAGTAAAAAGGATGCTTGTTGCTTGGGGAGGTTAGCGGTCAGCTGTAGAAAATTCTGGGATGGTAGGGAAGGGTCTATCTGGTGGGCATGTTCTGCCCAGGGGGACTTCAAAAAGATCATCTTGGCCAGATTCTTCACTTCAGCTTTCAGTTGTTGTTTTGTGGCCGATTTGCTCCTTGGTAGTTTCTTGGTTGATTGAGATTGAGATTGCAGCTGGGGGGGCAAATTTAGTGGGTTGGATGTGTTACCTTCAGCCACCTTTTTTGCTTCCTCATCCACCTCTTTGTTTCCTTGGATACCCATGTGTCCAGGGATCCATCTGATGGTCAGGCTATTGAGACCGTGTTTTTCCAAAGCTTTGCAAAGCCTTGCATGGAAGATGTCCATCAGGTAGTGTGACAGTTTTGAATGGAAAGACTTAGCAGCTTGGATTGTGGCTTTATTGTTGAGGGTGAGGGATACTGATTTTACTCAGTTTGTGTTCTTGAGTAGTTCAGTTGCTAGTATCATACCCACTATTTCTCCTTCATAGACTGTGTGGTCTTTGTCAGTTCCTAGATCGAAGAGTAATTTAGATACTTGTCTCCCTCCTCTTCGCATTATGGCTGCACCTCCTATTTTGCCATTGATACCTGAGCCATCCAAGTATAGTATAGTGTCTTCTTCATTCTCTGCTTTTGCATCTTGTCCTTGATGCTGATAGTGATTGGAGGTCACCACTCTGGGCTGTGGCACATGGGAAGGATAGTCTCAAAATGGTGAGGGTCTAAAGGAAATGAGTAGAAGAGGCGGTGAAGGGGGGACTTATGCTTTTTTCTTTGTCTTAGGGCAAGGAGGATGTGGCAGTATAGTGGGTGAGATTTGGGGATAGTTGCTAGTCTCAGAGCTGCCCTTTGGCACTGTTGGCAGATCAGAACAAGGATGGGGGGAAGATCTGCATGGGCGAAGAGTATGTCAGTTGCTGTGGTACACATTCCCCCTGTAATGGTCAGAGCTGTGATGTGCTGAATTGACTCTATCTTCTTCCCAAAACCATGTGCACCCCAACCTTTTTGTTGTGTTGCCATGCCAGGCTCCAGCAGGTTTATTGCCCATATTTTGGCTGTGTACATCATTTTTGGAATTGCTACTGCCTCATAAAGTTTTTTCATCAGTAGAGAGCAGATCCCTTGGGATGGCCATGAGAAATGTTTGCATGCTAGGATGTACCTTGTGCCCTTTCCTGTTGCATAGACAACATGGGCAGTAAAACACAGCTCTTGGTCTATGATGACTCCCAGAAACTTGCTGCTTTGTGTTGGTTTGATGATTGCATCATGAATCTTTATGCTTGGGCAAGGGATTGGTACAGTTTTTGTTCTGTCAGATGGGTCATGAGTGTGGATGCGTGTGCAAATGAGTGCTGTTTTGTCTAATTTGCACTCTGCCTGATGTTTGTGGCTCCATTCCAGTGCTCTGCCTTCATGTTCCATGATGTCCCTGAGTTTTTTGTTAGCTTGTTTGAAGGATTTACCTCTTGATATGAATGGTGTATCATCAATGAATCCTAGAGCTACTTGGTCCTTTTTGTTGTCTGTGAGACTGATCAGTGCAGCATTGTAGAACAGAAAGGCAATTGGTGACATGGGACAGCCCTGGTCTAGTCCAGTGTGGATACAGAAAACACTCAACATGAAGTTATCAAATGTGAGTGTGGTGGACCTGTTTGTAAGTCAGTTACTGTACCAATCAATGTATTCTTTTGGGATTCCACTTGATCTCATGTTGTGGAGGAGATGGTCAATTTGTATGCTGGGAAAGGCCGCTTTCACATCCAGAAATAGCATAGATATGTACTTTTCTGTGGAGTGGGCCCATGTGTCATGTGTGAACTTTGTGAGAAGTTGGAGAGAGTCAGTGGTGGAGTGGCCTGGCCTTCCTCCAAAGTGGGTTTCTAGGAGGAGGCCATATTGTGGCATCAGGAAAAACCTCCCACTGATAATTCTCCATAATACATGGTATTTTCTGTTATTTCTTGAAAATACCTTATATTATCTCATATTATCTGATATAACAGATATTTTCAGAATTTTCAAGATTTTACAAGTATATATAGCCCCCCAAAATAATCCTTTTAATAATCAAAAAATATCTGGTATTTGAGACTATTTACAGTGATTACCTTACTATTGGGTACAATATCACAATCATATACTAGGTTTTATTGCTAGATACTAAAAATAATTTAATTACTCAATGAATCTGTTAGATGTACATAAAATGATTGGTGAAATAGTGGACATTCCTGAAAGAACTTTGTTATTGTCCTCATATTCACACAACAATGGAGCAAATTATTAAATTGATTCACCAGGTATGTAAGATATGTAGAAAAGAATTGGTGAAATCACAGGTGGAGTGAAGATAAATAAATAAAATCATGTGTTTCAAAGTTATCCATCAATCAAATCCCAATTAATCTCACCAATGATTTCAGCAGCTGTCAGATCAGATGATATCAGGTTTACTGGCTTCTCACCACTGAAAATGTATCAGCATTAATCAGATCAGAAGGCAAGATCGGAAATCACAAACACAGCAGAGGTATAAATACCATGCATTATCCAGTGATAAGTGACTGGCTTTGAGCGTCACAGAGTAAGAAGGATAATAGTAAGCTTCTTGAAAAGAGAATCAAGATGTGGGCCAGCAAAATCAGTTGACCAGCCAAGAATAGTATCTTGGATGACCAAAGCAACCTAATAAAATAGCAGACATCATAATAGTTAGCAATCGTACATAAAGAGGAAAATATCTCACCCCAACGGAGGCTAACGCCACCATGAAAATAGACACTTCACGCCGGCCTGGCTGTGCATCAATTGAGGAAGTAAGTCGACCCACAAATTCGAGCCCAAGCGAGTTGTATTGCAACCCTGGAGTGAAAAAGGTGCTTTCAACTGACTTAGCAATAACAGGATGCTGGAAAGGTTTGGACGTGTCAAATCCATTTGCCTCAGACCATGGATAGATAAAAGAGTCAGCATTGAGAAGACTGCTGTTACGTTGATGTGAGTTTGTTGGAAGACCCAATAGACTAGGGGCGATTAGTGCAATGCATCTCTTAAAGTTATTTCAATACAGTCCAAGGTGTTGGGCAACCTACATGATGCACATAACATTCATGGGCTTCATTTGGGTATGATCATAATACTCACATAGTCTTGTAATGGTTGAATATAGAATGGAACGGAACCTTCCTTGAGATGATGAGCAATGTCATACTCTCCATTGTAACCGTTGGCATCTGCGGCCTGGATAAGCGCCTGACGCACAATATACTCTGAGCCACGCTGTGCAAACATGGTAGACATCCGCAACACAGCATCGTTCCCCATTTGCAGCATCACCTCTGGGTTGCCGACAACTAAAGCAAATTTGCCAAAGTCATAGCTTGCACGGATCACCTTGCAGATATCCACATTTTGATCTTTCAAACCAATGGCAGCTGTCTTCTTACTTCTCATGTACGTTTTCAGATTTGTCCATGGTTTCCATGGACGCGAATCTTCACAGTCATTCAGGGTAGCCAAGTCCCCTAAGTCCTTCAAGTCCTCGTGTTTCACAGACACCTTCAAGGATTCACCCAAGTCGGCAGACGACTTCAGACGCCTCTGTGGAATGGGGGCATCCTGGCCAGGATGAATGATTGGTCACTACACCACTGGTGAGTGCAGATCAATAAATCTGTAATCACGTACCTCTTGCTCAAGCTTTAACTCTTGCAGAGTCTTCTTCAAACCAATGCTAACTTGACTTGTACAGTCAGCTGTGTCATCAGCTCCATCCTCGAACTCAGAGGTGGGAGGGCCAGGTGGAAAGCCATGAGTCAAGGTTGATCGATGTGAGCTGACTGAAACAGACCTGGTGTTGAACGAAAAACTGGAATGGCGAGAAGCATCAGGGAGGGCTGGAATTTCATTTGACGGACATTGTTCCAATGGTTCTGTAGGCCATCACTTGGTAACTATTTTTGCTTCCTGAAAAAATAGATGAAAGATGTAACCTGTATTAAACATGGACTCCCTCACCTCAGCTTTGAGAAGCTCAGAGGTTATGTCGCCCAATTCTTCTGTACTATCGGCTTCGCTGGCATGTCCAGATTTGTGCGTATCATGGTCATCGACGTCTTCACCACTCTCATTGTATTTTTCATCCTCCAATGCCCCGTCAACATCAACACTTGGTGTGCGAGGAACACAGCGGCAAGAAATCCAGGTGTTCTGACTGTATCCTTGGTCGTCCAATACCCTATCATCAACTGAGTCAACACTCGGCGCACAAGGAGCACGTTTGTGAGCAGCTGTTGGAGGTGAGTCGACAAGAGACCATTTCATTCTGTTCTACAAAACTTACACGTTGACTTCAGTTTCTTTGTCTTTGGCTGCTGGAGGCCTTCGGCGGCTGACCGAGACCGCTTCCTACTCAGCGTGCTGCCTGATTTGCTATGGGTTGCAGTGACCAATGCATCCTTAACGCGCTTCTTTTTCTGTGATCTTGACCCCGGTTTCAGTGCTTCCCAAGCTAAGAGAGAGTAAGCAGTGATCGAACGTTCAATAATTGTCACTGACGTGGGTGGTCTAGCAGTGCTGCCTTCGAAGCACGGGGCGCTAACAGCAGACTAAGTAACATATTAGCCAGCCATTCGATGAAATACTGACCTCGATGACTTGACAGGGATGGATCAGGTTCCGACTCAGATTCAACGGGTTGCTTTGACACATGACCCCCTGCGGTGTTATCGATGCTGGAGACCCTTCCAGCATGACCCAGTCGAGCCTTTGAGGTCCGTTGCATTAATGACTGGAAAAAATATGTGTTAATGTGGGGGAACAGAAAGAAAGGAAAAGTGGGAAAGGACATACTGAATGAAGTCGTACACGTGTAGATGGAGTTGCAAGTCAAGATTTGTAAACAAGCACATAAGTGAAAATTCTTTAAGTCAAACGATTAGCAAATCCCACTTGGATCCTTGTAGTGGCTCAACGTACCTCATGGCTTTTCTCTGCACTGGATGCTGCCAGATGTTCGATCATCAGGCAAGCTTTCTTCAGCATCTGTGCAAGACGGAACAGTCAAAATGTATTCAAGTCCGTCAAGAGCTGGAGGACGAGATGCATCAGAGGCTTATTCGCTCGGATCAACACCGCTCACCTCATCATCGCCATTCTACACAAGATAGTGATTTGGAGTAAGTGACTAGATAATATTTCAGCCTTATCTAAGTAACACTGCGGTAGGGAAAGAACAAACTTCACTGGTGACCTGTTCGGGGTGGACTACCACAATAGCGATTTTCTGTATGATCTGCCCGGTGACTTGGAAGATGAAAGGGACATGGAGAGCCATGAGGGGCCCCTGGTAGATCTCTCTGGGCTCAGGAGTGTCTGTGCCAACGAATCAGCTCAGGGAGATCAGTTGGCTTCAGAAGACCAGGATTCTGAGGAGGAAGATGATTCTGAGTTGACAATGGATGATGTGGAAGGGCCTTGTAATGAGCAGGAAGATGTTGAAATCAATGAAGAGCTGGATCCCCCATGTCCCAAGCACATTGAACATTTTGGTGGGCATAGTGGCAAAATTGTTCCTCCACCAGCAACGGGTGTTCGCTTTGGCTACCTTGACCATGGTGCCCGACTTTCGGCCCTTAAGAGTGTGGAGGGTTCCCAAGAAACAGACGACTGGGCTCCCTTTGCATTGCATACTGACTGGGAAGTCATGCAGTGGGCAAAACTGCAAGGGCCTGGTTCAACAGCTTTTTCTGACTTGCTTGCAATCCCTGGAGTAAGGATCCTTGGTCCATCATTACCTCTCGCAGCTAATACATCCATAGGTATGCGAGAAGCTTGGGCTCTCTTACAAAAATTCAGCTGAGCTTGACAAAATTGTCGACTCACTTCCCAATCCACGTCCTGCATTCATACATCATCAGGTTGAGGTGGCTGGCGAATCCTTCGATTTTTTTGCCCGTGATATCCTTGAATGTATCCGGGCATTATATGGTGATCCAGAAAATAGTCAATACCTTTGTTTCACTCCAGAACGCCACTATCTGGATGTGGACAAAGTGGAACGAGTGTATCACGACATGCATACAGGCAGGTGGTGGTGGAGCACACAAGTATGTATCCGTCAAGATTGGAGGTGACTGGTGCTCAATTTTGATGCTGGGCAGGCAGAACTAGAAAAACAGAAACCTGGCACAACAATCATCCCTGTTATCCTTTCATCTGATAAAACACAACTTACCCTTTTCCGCAACCAAACTGCATACCCTGTGTATCTTACGATTGGAAACCTGCTGAAGTCCATCCAGAGAAAGCCATCGTGTCAAGGTCAAATCCTGCTAGCCTACCTGCCAACCACCCATTTGACACATATGTCCAACAAGGCAGCACGGCAGCGTGGACTAGCCAACCTGTTTCACTCTTGCATTGGCCATATTGTTGCCCCACTCTGTGAGGCTGGGGTTGATGGGATCAATATTGTTAGTGGAGATGGTGTATGGCGTCGTGGTCACCCAATCTTTGCAGCCTATGTTGGTGATTACCCAGAGCAGTGTGCAGTCACTGGCACATACACTGGTGACTGTCCAATTTGTGAGTGTCCACATGATGCACTAGGGGACCATCCATGCAATGCACATTTTTGTGATCTAGAAACTGTTCTTGATGCACTGGAACAAATTGGGCTACCTTCATATTCTGCTGCATGCCATGCTGTGAGGATCAAGCCACTACAATGTCCATTTTGGGTTGACCTTCCATTTGTCAATATATTCCGATCAATTACTCCTGATATACTCCATCAACTGTATCAAGGAGTTGTCAAGCACCTTGTTTCATGGTTGACTGTCATCTGTGGTGCAGCAGACATAGATGCAAAAGCCTGCAGACTCCCTCCAAATCATAGTATCCGCATATTTCAAAAGGGTATTACTATCCTCACACGGGTGACTGGCACAGAGCACAAGCAAATAGCATCCATACTCCTTGGCTTAATTTGATGCTCATCTCCCCAATGGTGCTTCCACCACACAGCTTATCTTAGCTACCCATGCCCTGCTTGATTTCCTATATCTTGCACAATTCCCAGTTCACAATGACAATACCCTTGAAGCCCTTGAAGCAGCTTTGGACAAATTTCACAAAGATGCAGCCATATTCATTGAGCTTGGCATCCGAAATCATTTCAACATACCCAAATTTCATGCTCTTCAACACTATGTGTGCTCTATTAAACTTTTTGGGACAACAGATAATTTCAATACCGAAACAACTGAGCACCTTCACATAGACTTCACAAAGAATGCATATCAGGCAACAAATCACAAAGATGAATTCCACCAAATGACAAAATGGCTGGAGAGAAAAGAGAAGGTCATCCATCAGTCTCAATATATTGCCTGGAGGTCTCAGCACCATAACACTTGCCATGTTACTGCTGGTCAAAAAAAACCTTGCTTGCATCCTCCTAACATGTCCCTTCCCTATCAGCTTCAAATGGCTCTCCATCCAACTCGAAAATCTGTCCATCTTGATGAGATTCAATCTCCACTTTATTATAATGCACCTTTTTTCATTCCAGCACTCAAACAGTTTATTGTCCAATTTAATCATCCAATGACTTCTCACCACTGACAACTTCAGGAATTGGCATCCTCTGTTCATCTGCCCTTCACCACACTCTCTGTTTATCATTGTATCAAGTTTTGTGTGAATGGTCTCCATGACATACTTGACTCTGTTCATGCCCAGCCACCATCCTATGGCCCTACAAACTCAGTCATTTCCCCAGCACGCTTTGATACAGCACTTATCCTAGTCCACAATGTTGCAGCCAAAAGTCAAGAACTCCAAGGTGATTCTTTCTATCACACTCATTGTATCTATATAATAATAAATCAACAGATTTCCGTGTTGGTAGAATCAAAGTCATTTTCTCTATACCTGTGAAAGCTGGACAGCTTCTTTTTGAAAAAGGAAGGCAACCACCTAAGCATTTAGCTTATGTTGAATGGTTCACCAAGTTCACTAGAATGCCTGAACCTGCAACAAAGATGTATCATATTCATAAAGCACTTCAAGCAGGAGAGAATGTTGCCTCTGTTGTACCTGTGGAGCTGGTAAGACGTAGTGTTCATTTATTACCAAGGTGGGGAAGAACAGTTCCAGTAGACTGGAGAAGTGAAAATGTCATTGATACTTGCTCATCATTCTTTGTTAACTCTTTTAAAGACATGTCAACCTATATTAATGTAGTATAATATCAATAACTGTTGCTAATTTTGTTTATTTATATGTGATTGCAGTAAATTTCTGAAAATTTCATGATATATATATACACCCTCATAAAAAGATCAGTAAATACAGAAAATATACATAAATTTTTATTTTTTCATGATATTCTATGAAAATACAGATAAATCCTGATATTATCAACAAAGATATAGGATTAGGATAAATTATCTGTGGGAGGTTTTTCCTGATGCGGCCCACCCGCTCAGCTATGAAAGAGATATTGTCAGCTACACATGAGGATAAAAGCTTAGCCATAGTATCTAGGAGTGCTATTGGGCAATACACTTTGGGGAGGGAGTAGTCTGGGGGTTGGGTTTCCTTAGGACTACTGTTGATGACACCTTCCATTGTTCCAGGTACCATTTTAGGCTGAAAGTGGCCCTGAATATGTGGCCCAGGTGGGGGACAAGTGCATCAGTGTTATTTGTGAAGACTGCATTACATACTCTGTTCAGTCCTGGGGCTTTGTATGGCACTAGTTTGCCTATGGTGTGGTGGATTTGTTTGTTGGTGATGTTGCAGAAATCGCAAGCTGGATCTGGATATGTTGTGTTTGCAATTTCCTCATCTGGGTTGGAGGGTGGTTTGAAGAACAATTCATATAGGATCTCACTCTTCTCTTGGTTGTTCTGTGAGGGGTTGAGTTGGTCAGCATTACTGTGGCAGAGAAAAGGAATTCGTGAGATAAAATGGTCTGAGGGCTCATCCTTAAGATATTATGTGTGTTCCATATATTGTCCCATCCGACTTCCTTCAGGTATTCATTCCAATGCTCCATCTTTGTTTTTTCCACCTGGTGTGCAAAGTTCACTCTCACCTTCTTGTATTCCTTGTAGATAGGGTGGTTTCACATGTGTTGTTTGGCTTGTGACATGCATCCCATCTGCTTGAGGGATTTGTTGGCGTTTGTGAGTTTGAGGGACCACCATCATTTTGCAAAGGGGGAGGGTTTGGTGATTGGGACAATTTCCCGTACTGTGTTGGATATTGCTTGGTCTATTTGGTCTAGGTGCATTTGGGCTTCTTGTGTGGTTAGGATTGGTGTTGGGTTGGGTAGTAGGGTGAGTCTTCTCCTTAGGGCACCAGAGAATTTTTCCTAGTCTGCCATTCAGTAATTGTGTTTGATGCATGGTTGGAGAAGTTCTGGGGTGGTGGCATATTCTGTGATGATGGGGAAATGATCAGTTTTGACCGGGGAGAGGTGGAACATGACTTTGCAGTGTAGGATAGCTTCCATCATTTCTTCTGAGCAAAATATGTTGTCAGGTCTTGTGAGGTTCTTTGTTGTGGTGGCACATAACGTTGGGACATAAGGAGGAAGGGCCATCCAAAGGTTGTATGTGGCCAACATGTCTAGGATTGGTTGGGCTGCTTCTAGGTTCATTCCAGTGAATAGGTGGTGGTTGTTGGGGTTGTCCCACATTGGATGATGTTGGTTGAAATTGCCTAGTAGTAGGATCCCTTTGCCCTCCTCATCTCTGTGGTTATTGTGTTGTGAGGCAAAATGGTGAGCAAGGAAGATCAAAGTGTCTTGGTTATTACCATTGTTGTACACATTGTAGATGACCACCTTTCCATTTGAGCCGTTCATTTCTATTGCTGTGATGTCAGGGTGGTCTATAGGGATAATGCACCAGCCATCTTTTGAAATTCTTTTGTTAATGAGGATTACTGACCAGGTGCGTTTCAGATTTGCTTTGTTATGAGTATCTGGGTATACTAGGTTCCATCTGCTGTTAGTTGGGGTCAGATTTACGCAATTTATGGCCAGTTCTTGGATAGCTGCTATGTCATACTTTGATGGGTCGAGGTCATATAGAAGGTGGTGTTGGGCTGTCGCCAACTTGTTGATGTTTTGTTGCCATATGCTTATCCTGTTTCTGCTTTGGTGTCATGTGGGTTTGCTTTCCATCATTGATTAGTGGGGAGTTGGCATCAGATGGGGGGAGAGGGGGGACTGGGCAGGATGGAGAGTATGCTCTTGATGGCATTTCGTTTGTTGGGTTTCCCATTGAAGGGCATTGCATGAATTGGCCAAGGGACATTCAGGTTCCTGGATTGCTTGTGAGTGTGGTAGGGGGTGGTGGGCATACCATGGGTCGGCTTCCATGTGTTGGCAGTGCCCTTTGTTTAGGTTGTGGTCTTTTGGATTGATGTCTAGTTACTGTTGTCCATGGTTGGTTTTCTTGTTTCTGGCATGTGGATTGGTGTTGTGCATGAGGTTGTCCATGGTTTTGAGTGGTCAAAGGTTGTGTTGATGGTTCAGGCCATGTTGATGGGTCATCCTCCATTGGGAAGTACTTGCAATTCTTCTTGGGGTTTTGGGCTTTGAGTCACGCCTTGGTTTTCATGAACATCAGGCATTTTCTATCCCAGGAGGCATGGGAGTGGTCTTTGCAGTTTATGCAGTAATAGCTGTTGAGGTCAGTGATTTCGCATTCAGTGGTGTGATGGTCATGTGTTCCGCATGTGCCACAGGTTTCTTCTTCCTCTGGGCAATTTCCTATAAGGTGTGAACTGAGTGAGTGACATTGAAAGCATCACATAGGTTCAGGGTGGGAGCATTCTACTGAAACCTTTTTCCCCTTGATTGTTAGCCCTGTATGTATTGCCTGGTTAGCTGCTTTGGGGGAGTTGAATGTTATGAATGCATGGGCAACTGTTTGGTTTGGGTGGTGATTGTTTATTCTGTGCATCCAGGTTACCTTGTGAATGGAGCCTGTTGGGAGGTCAGAGGCTTCCTTGATTTGGTGGAGATGTTATTGGTTGTTGACCTCCAGGGTGACAGGAATGAATTCTGCCTTTACCTTGTAGCTTGGGTCAAGGAATTTCGTGCTGGGATCAAAACAATCAATGAAGTCAGTGTGATTGTTAGAATCACATAGCCATGTGGTTCCCTCTTTGGAGCTAATCTCTAATACAAGGAGGTTGTTTCGTCCTTTTCTGATGCTGCAGCAATGGAAGCAAGGTCTGGGGTCAGTCTCACTGTTTGGTTTGAGGGCTCTCAATACTTTGTCAGCTAGTTCTTTTTCAGAGGTTCCTTGGGCTACTTCGCTTTGGCATTTGATAGCCACTTGGCAGTTCTTTGCTTTGCCCTTGGCTATGGCTTTGCATTGGTTCTGTTGAGGTTTGACATCAACACCACTGCTGCGTAGGTTGTTGGACAAGGGGGTGTCAGCGCCTGGAGCATGGGTGGGTCTTTGTGGGTTTGAATGTGTTCCTTGACCTCATCGATAGATTTTTTGATGGAGTCTAGATACAAGATTTTAGCATTTGGGCTTGGGCCAAGAAGGGTGGGGGGCAGGCAGGATCTCATCTAGTTTATCAGATAAAGTTTCCATCGCTATCTCCACTCTTGACTGGTTTGTCAGAATCTCTAGCATGCACTCCTTGTTTTCTGCAGCTTTTTGGGTTAATTTGTCCAGTAGGATGTACATATACTCCCAGTCCTTGTTTGTAATGCCCCTGCTGTTTTGTGAAGCTGGGACCAGGTTGATGGTGTATCCTGGTGTGTTGTGTCTTGCTGCCCAGGTTGCTTGAGGAGTGGGGTCAGTGTGGATTTCATTCTGTCAATGATTACATCAGCTAAAATGTCAGCTTCCATGGTTTCCAGAATTAGTGCAACTGCTCTTATGGCATCGGCTGCCGATTGGCTGACCATTGCCCATTGCGTAATGTGCAGTAGCATCAATGCTAGTGAAGGGAGAGAAATTTCAGTGTCTTCTTGGGGAATGAAATTGTTACACTTTAAAAATTGGAACATGTTCTCTTTGCTGGTGACCTCTGAAGGGGATTGGAAGATCGAGTTGTGCAATAAATTGAGAGCTTGGTTCACTCTTCTATTGTCTGGCTTTGGAGTTGGTTCTCTGGAGGTGGTCAATGGTGGGGGGTTGTCTTCCTCCTGAGTGCCTGACCTTGTGGTTTGGCCTCTGGCCATGGTGTCTGGGATGGTTAATGTTAGTTACTTGGTTGTTTGGTACTTTTGTCACTGTAGTGTGCATTGATCCTCTTGCTCTTGTTTTGGGGTCCCAGTAGGGGTGCCATGTGGTAAGAGGATGAGGAGCTCTTGCTTATCAGCTTATAATTCACACTTCTGCTTGAGGTAGAAGTTTGCATTTTTCAATAGGTTGAATAACCTGAAGGTATTTCTCATGATCCTCCATGCTATTGCTATATACATAGATGTCATCTAGATAGATGTATATGAAGCATCTGATCTGATCTCAAAAGATCATGGTCATAAGATGTTGAAATGTCATGAAGGCATTGATTGTAGTTCTCCTGTTGTATAACTTGGCTCATAAACATGTCATATATAGTGGTGAAGGCCATCTGTCAGATGTTGTCTGGTTACCCTGACCTGCCCATATCCATTTGAGAGGTCAACTTTCAAGCAATATTTCACTCTGGTAACATCCATCCAGATTTGATCCTGATCTGGAAATGGGATGATATCCTTCATTGTATTATCATTTTGTTTGCAACAGTCAATTACTGTATGGAGGTTACTGCTCTTGTTGGGGATGCAGAGCATCAGTGCTGCTTGTGAGATGCATTTTATTACCCACCATCTGGCATCAGTGCAGTCAGATTTTATCTGACAATTGCTATTTGAGTATATCTGCACAGCAGGGCAAATGGTAGCTATACCTTTTGTCCTCATCAATTAGTGGTATTCAGTGATTCACCTGCTGCAATGGAGGAAGTGTTGGTACCACTCCCTCTAGTCTATGTTTATATTTTGAGAACCACTGAGTTCACAACTGGAGAATATCTTCTTCTGTCAATTTTGATGACTTCATTGCTACTAACTGTGGCTTTTGCTTATTTAATTTAGTTCATGTCCTTCCCTACCAAGCCCTCACAGAAGTGAGTTACCTACACAGGGCTAGGGAGTCCTTTGGAAGGTGTAGCATGTGGGTGCCATACCATCATTTCCATTATCTTTGTCACTCTCACAACTTCACACTTATCCAGCAAGGTAACCTTAGTGTCACCAAACAATAATTTATTCTTGGCAAAGTTGAGTTTCACCCCATGGGTTTTCAGAAATGGAATGCCCAGAATACAATCATTGCAATTGATATTTGCTACATCAAATTGGATTGGTGGATATACCACCTAGTGCTATAGAGGTTTCAGCCTCATGAGTAATTTTCAAGCAGCTACCAACACAGCCCAATTGGAGTGTTAATTGCTCTACCAGAGGGCTCACCCTCATTTGTGTTACCTTCACAAAAGTGGGGTTTATGAAATTGCCAGTGCTACTAGTGTCCACATGGTGAGGGCTTTGCAGTCATTCCCCATTGCTTCTATCATTGCACATGGTCATGATTCAGGCATTGTATCACCATTCACTTTGGAGCATAGAGAGTATCTGAAGGTACAGTTAGTTGTTTTGGGCATATTTGCATCAGGAACCATTGTTATGGCCACCAGTTGATGATGCTGGGGATTCATGTGCTGAAATTTAATGTGCCAGGCACCATGACACCCTATTTATATTGTTCCATGTGGTGTATGCACCATAACATCATCTAGGAATATCATAATTCTATCAAGACATAGATTACACAAATCAGTTACTTCTCAATCTAGGTGGTTTACCACTGCCACTACATGGGGGTGGAGATCTAACCCATGGAGGCAAACCTCCAGGAGACAATCTGCTGTCTCCAGTGTCACAATTTGTGGTTCCTCAATGATGTTATGGATGTATCTTTTTCCTCTCTTATGTTTTTTTTTTCTTTTTGCTCTATTAGCCTCTGATGGGGTGTATGTGTCAGCAACAGCTGATATCTAAGCATATGTTTATCTTTCACTTATGGATATATGAACTCATTTAGTTTTTCACTTCTTCATAGACTATCTTCATAGACATCACATATGCCATGATCAGACTCACCACATGTTATGCTTGGTCTGGGTAGGAATGAGGGTAGGCTCAAAGAACTAGAACACAGGGTCAAGGGTTCTGCCTGCTAGGACATATAGCAGGTGGTTTTGAGGGTAAGTCTGCCTACCAAAGAGGTAGCAGCAAGTTATGATGAGGGGAATGAAGGGAACAAGGTGAATTGAGCAGGACTAAGCTAGGGTACAAGGGATGAAGTATCTAGGCCTATATACTGTGCAATGGAAAGCCATAAAAAGTCATGGAATAACTATGACTAAGTGGAGAGAGTTTGAAAAGAACAAGAAGTAAAGATAACAAAGATAACGGTGTGTGATGAACACTTTGCATGTTCCAGAGCACTCTATTGAAGGAGAAACATCAGGTTAAGCCAATGGTGACAAACATGAATGACAAAGGGAAAAGAATAGGGGTGAATTGTAACATTACCCCTGGAGTAAATTCAAAACCACAGTGAGAAATGAAAAGCCAGCAGAAAGGCAAACTATAAGTCCATGCAGTGGTCACCACCAGGAAAACCAGTTATGTTGGCATAAGCAGAGGCATTGTAGTCAGGGTATCCCCATTCCTCATCAATGTCTAAGGATCCTTTGGCAGGCATGCCAGAAAGGTGACAAAGTTCAGCATTGGAATGAGGGAGATGTTGACAATGTTGATGACCTGAGGGAGAGGGAAGGGGAAGGGGAGTGTGAGGGACTGGGGGAGAGGAAATCCACTGTGTAAGGGGATGAGTGGAAGTGGAAGATGAAGCATGAGATCTGTGTGAACCCCAAAAGGAGCAAGAGGAAGATGACAAGGAAGAGGGGACAAGGGGGGCTGGGGAATGGTGGCAAAGGAGGGGGTACTGGTAAGCAGGATGACCCAGAGCATGTCAATTGCAATGAGGGCAACAATAATAGATACAATTGGTCCTGATGTGAGAGAGACAATGGCAGTGAAAACAGGCCTTATTGTAGAGGGAGTGGGTCTCAGGTAAAGGGCAATTCCTTTCACCTTCCCAGGCTACCTTGGTTCATTCCAGGGAGACTAACTCCTTGGAGGTCGAAGGTTCACTGGAGGTCTCAGGGGATCATTCATCAGCATTAGATCTCAAGTTAAAATGTTTCATGTAGTGCTGAATGTCTGAAGTCAAAGTGTCCATCTCTAACTGATGCATTGTAGAGATGACAAGGTCCTGGAGGGTGTGATGGGTTTCTAGGATGCAGAATGAGTGGTGCATGCAGGTGGTGTTGTTAGCAATGAGGTCAGCATGAGATTGAAGGTGGAAAAGTTCATAGTACATACAAAAAAGAGTGTGAAGGGGAGATGAAGGTTCTAAGCAATTACAAAGAGAAATATGAAGATTAGGGTTATCAAGAAACAAAAACATACATCCCTGTTGAATTGAAGAGAAAGGATCACAGTGTATATGAGAGGCAAAGGGAGGAGGATTGACAACTGGTTCCATAGTAATAGGAGAGAGGGGCCACAGGCTGTCCCAGGCATAGTCTAAGGTTTCAAGACCAGGGAGTTCAGGAGGTGGGTTCCAGCCCACATCTGCTTCAACAGAGGAGGAGCAATTAGGGGAGATGTTTGGCATTGCAACAAGATGATGGTGAAGAAAGGGATGAAGGGAAAACAGAGGAATGAAGGTCTTTATAATCTGAGAGAATTTTCTTGGCTTGTTTGAACTCTGATTCAGGAAGCCAGGAGTCTTCTTCAGCCAAATATCCTTTTCATTGGACCAAGAAGCATTGGTTGTTCAGAGTTCCCTTGTGTCAGATCACCTTTTCCATCCTGTACTCTTCTTCTCTGTCAATGAGGTCAAGTGGTGGGGAAGGGAAGTTTGGGCTGTGAACATCGTTTTCACAATAGGGCAATAAGAGGGAGGTGTGGAACATGTTGTGAATTTTTCAGGTATGAGAGACAGAGTTTGTAAACAAGTGGAGATAGCACCTGGATAATGGTAATGGATCCTTCTCACTTAGGAGTGAACTTTGGGTGGGAGATAAGGCATTTCAGGTTGTGGGCTTCTAGCCAAACATTGTCACCTTTACAAAAGGGAGTGAATTTACTGTGAGAGCAAGCTTTCATAACCTGTCTAGCAAGTTCATGGGCAGCCAGAGCTTCATCTCAAGTGGCAGAGAGGGTTTTCAGTCGTTCTTCAACAGTGGGAAGGTTAGATTCAGTGATGACAGTAGGGAGGGAATGAAGTTTGAAGCCATAGGTGAAGAAGAAGGAGGATTTGCCAGTGACAGAATGAGGGCAATGATTGTGGGCAAATTTGGCATGGGAGACCATCTGGGATCACATGGAAGGAGAATTGCCACAGAAGATGTGGAGATAGGTCTCAACTTCTTGGTTGACATGTACTGTTCCTCCATCAGATTGGGAATGGTAAGTAGTGGAGAGGAAGAGGTCATATCCAAGGAGTTGTCTGAGTTCTTTGGCAAAGGCAGAGGCAAATTGGGGACCATGATCTGAAATGATTTTATTGTGGAGGCTAAACTGAGTGTAAACCTTGTGAAAGAAAAAAGAGGCAATTCCTTCTGCAGAGACAGATGTCTTTGTAGGGCAGAGAATCACCTCCTCAGTAAGCCTATGGTCAACCATGACCAAAAGACTGTTGAAGCCATTGGAGAGGAGGAGATCTGTGATCAGATCACAGGAAACCTGCTGAAAAGGGCAGGAGCAGGAGCAGGAGATTGGTGACAAAGGAGGAACAGTGGGATGGGTGTTGGCCTTAGCTGACTGGCAGGAGGCACAGCCTTCAACATATTTCCAGACAAATTGGACAAGGCCAGGCCACCAGAATTCTAAGGCAACAAGTTGGCAGGTTTTAAAGTATCCAGGGTGGCCAGCAGCAAAGTGATTGTGGTGGCATTCAATGATGGATTTGTAGAGGTCTGGAGGGACATAAGCATGGCCTTGGTAGGTGAGGATGCCAGCATTATATTGCCAATTAGAGAGTTGAGCACAAAAGCGAGCAGGGACATCACCAGTGGTGGCATGGAGTGCATCAAGCATGAGAGGATCAGAGGCAGAGGAGGAGGCTAGCTTTTCTTGCAGGGCGATATCAATGATGTTGATGAAGAGGGAGTCCAGAAGGAGTGTAACATTGTTGTTGTCATTGTCAGTGGCAGGGAGGAGGTTAGGATGGCAAGATAAGGTGTCAGGGGCTGCAAAGGAAGTTCCAGGGACATGGGTGAGATGGAGGTTGAAGTTGGAGATGTCGAGTAGCCATTGAGCTTGTTGACAATTGAGTTTCTGAGGTTGGCAGAAGTATGTCAGGTTCTTGTGATTGGTGAAGACTTGAACCTGGAAAGGGGAGCCATGCATCAGGAAAATTTTTAGGTGCTGGTATTCTGAGATATATATCATTAGTCATAAATAAGTATGATGAATGCATATAAATGTATCTATGGCATTTTCATTTACAAAGCATAATGAGGTTGATTGGATAATGCTATATAGCCACTGGCAGAGTTTGTAGAGTAGATAATGTTCATGGCAACTTGACAATATTTTGATAATATTTATCATTTGCTGATCATTTTATCATTATTTCACCATCAATATTATAGCATCTGATATGAAATAACAATATATAACATTCACTTGTCAGTAAACTATCATAGTGAGAGTATACTGATCAACAAATATCATCATCAATCATTGGATATCATTTAATATTTAGTCTGGTGTGATAGTGATCATGTTAATAAATACCTAACTAGTAATCTCATGGAAAATCATTGAGGTTAGTCAACAGTGACCAAAAGCATGGGGAAATATTTGTAATAACTGTATAGTACCTAATATATAAATCCAACCTCTGTCTCTTTCTTTTTTCTTCACTCTTGGCTTTGGATTTCATCCTCAAAGTCAAGAGTCACTTTAAGTCCTAAGGACTTAGAGTTTATAGCAAGGTAAGTGTACACTTGTGCGAGATAGATTGTAAGTGCAATTTTCATTTTTATTTTCGCTTTTTTTGTAGTTTTTAAGGTTAAAGTACCAAAGTAGCATAGCTAGTATAATAGCTATCATATCTTGTAATCAATATCAATAAACATCATCTCTTATAATCAAAACCATCTAGCCCATGTCATGATAAGAAAACAAGCTAGTTTGCTAGTGCTGTGATATTAATTGTCATTCACTTTCATATTCAATTAGAACAATAATAATCCATTATAATCCCTTACAATATAAGACAACATGAGATAAATTGTAACATTTATCAGGTTGATATATATGATATAGTAGATACTTATGATCATTTAGGTAATGCAGATACATGTTATCAACTCAATAAGAAGTATAAATACTATCATGGCTATAAACTCTCTTGGTGGCCATATAGCCTTGTCAGAGTGTGTATCATTATTATGTATCTTATAAGAATATATGTGGTAGATAAATATATATAAGGAATTATTGTTTTGATTAAAATTTCCTGATGCCCATGAAAGTAGTGTCACCATGCCTTGAGACCCTGAATGATGGCAAGGAGCTCTTGGTCATAGATGTCATAGTTTCGTTCAGTGGGGGAGAAGGACTGTGACAGGTAGGAGCAAGGGTGCCAATTGCCATTGGTGTCAGTTTGGAGAAGCATGCCTCCTGAAGCATATTTAGAGGCATTGGTGGTGATGGTGAAGGGTCAGGTGGGGTTGAGGAGGTGGAGGATTGGTTGGAAAAGGAAGAGCTTCTTCAGCTTGTCAAAAGAATCCTGGCAAGAAGGGGACAAGTTCCAGGGTTGGTTCTTCTTGGTGAGGTTGAGGAGGGGGCAAGTGATGTTGGAGTAGTCAGGAATAAAATGTCAGTAGAAATTGGCAAAGCCAAGGAAGGAGCAGACATCTTTGACTTTGGAAGGGGTGGGCCATTCCTGAATACCATTGTGTTTGACCAGGTCCATGGCAAGCTGGTCCAGTCATACAATCATGCCTAAGTACTCCACTTCTGAGGCTGCAAACTTGCATTTCTTGAGTTTAAGATGAAGGTTAAGTTCCTTCATGCATTGTAGGACATGTTTGGTATGTTCCTCATGGGTTTTGGTGTCAGGGAAGAAGATGAGAAGGTCATCCATGTAGATGACAAGCCATCCTTCAGTGATCACGTCTTGGAAGGAGTCATTCATAAAATGCTGAAATGTAGCTGGGAAGTTACAGAGCCTGAAAAACATGACAGTGGGCTTGAAAAGTCCTTTATGGGTGATGAAGGCCACTTTCTATTGGTGTCTGTCTTTGATATGAACATTGTTGTAACTCCATTGAACATTGAATTTAGTGAAAACTTTAGCTCCCTTGAGTTTGTCAATGAGGTTGAAGATGAGGGGAAGGGGGTAGGTGTCTCAGATGGTGTGTTCATTGACATATCAATAGTCCTGGTAGGGGAAGAGGCCTCCATCTTTCTTTTTGACAAAGAAGGGAGCAGCTTGAGGAGAATTCAAGGGATGGATTTTGCCAGCTGCAAGGTTTTCATCAAGGAAGGCTTTGGTGGCTGCTTTTCCATTGGGAGAGAGGGGGTAGAGTTTGCCAATTTTGGGGGTGAAGGTTTCATTGAGGTTGATCTCATGGTCATAGGGTTGGCTGGGGGGGACATGGTCAGTTGCCTCCTTTGAGAAGACAGAAGTGAAGTTGACATATTCTTGCAGAAGAACTGGTTTAGGCTTTGCTTTTTCAGCTGCCATAGCAAGTTCTATGGTGGTGATGAGTTTAGCAATGGTGGCATTTGGGACAAAGTGAGAGCCACATCAGATGATTCATTGGATGACCCAGATATTGTGGTTGTGGTTGTGAAGGAGGTGTTGTTGTTGGGTCTCCTTCTGCATGTAGTCAAAGAGTTGTCTGTCCCAGATGGTGTCAACATTGACATGTTGAGGGGGTTGAGGGATAGGGGTCATGGGAGTTGGAGGGGGAGGTCAGGTGTGTTTCTGGTAGAGGTGATCCAATTGATCAGATTTTAGGGAAATGGACAACTCCCAAAAGGTCCAGTCAATAGTGGGGTTGACTTCTTTAAGTCAAGGGAGTCCAAGGCTGATGTTCTCTTTTCCACAGTTGAGGATGTAAAAAGTGACTTGGTGGGCCACAGATCCAATATGGATGAAGAGGGAGGTGGTAAAGGGAATTTGACCATTCTTGT
>JBBPUI010000297.1:0-25331 GCA_038094615.1 Heimioporus aff. retisporus
GCAGCCAGCTTGCGCGCCTGCCAAGTTTGCTCAGTTCCGCTCGCGAGCATCTCAGCTAGACAGACAGACGGACGTGCCTTGACGCGCATCGCATCCCAGTCCGCCGCCATCGTCCCGTTCACGGCGAGCAACAGCAGCGGGTCCCCCTCCAGCTTGTCGTCCTCGACCGCGACCACCAGCATCCGCCCGAGCTGCACAGCATCCAGTCGGTCGTACCGTACGAAGCGGCGCACGCACCTCGCTCTCGACCATGCCCTCACCCTCGCCTTCGCCTCTCGTCTCGGCCCACACTTCCGCGCTCAGCCCGGCCGCCATCCGGATCTCGTCTTTGGACCGTGGTGACACAGGCTCTGCACGTGTCTCTGTACTCGCCACGCTGCCAGGTTTGGATCCCTGTTCTGACGACTCACTTGACTTGATCGAGCTCGGGCTCGACGGAGCCTCGCCAGGGCCATGCGACGTCGCATACGACACCAGCGCGCCTTCAGGCGTGAGCAGCAGCGCCGTGTGTATCGACGGCGGAGAGACCAGTTGTGATAAATAAGTGTGCAGCGTAGGCAAGACGAGCATAGTAGATGGTGGATTACAAGCCAGATGAATTGCTACCAAGCCAACAATCACTAAACAAAGACTAATAAGAAAATTAAAAAAGAATGGCCGTCGTCCCCGCTCGTGTCGACTCTCCATCGAACATCTCCTCGAACAGCCTTGTTCGCATGTCCGAGTCCACTCGACGCTCAGATTTTCAAAGATACGCCCGACGTCTACTTGCGCTTCTTCACGGTGCCCTCCTCCTTTTTCTCCCCGCCTGCAGGTGCAACCGGCGCCTTTTCTTCCTTCTTGTCGTCGGGCGAGGGCGCGTCCGTCTTCTTTTCCACCGCTTTGGGCACAGGCTTCTGTGCGGCACCAACCAATCCAAACAATGTGCCCAACAAAACAAACAGCGTGACCACGGCCCCAGCCAGTCCGGCCGCCGTCTCGGGGTGCGACGTAACAGCACCGAGTGGGTCCTCTCGGACGTCATCAAAGAATGCTCCAATCTTGCCGTTCACGAACCCAACCGGGTCGGCCGTGAAGCTTGGGAGCTCCTCGTCCTTGGGGATGTCGTGTGACGCCTTGGCCGCCTCTTCAAGCGCGTGCTTGACTTCCCACGTTTCCGCACGCAGGCTGGCCGCATCCTCGGCCGAGTGTCCAACGTAGATGTTGTCAAACAAAATGTCTTCCGTCATCGTCCATAGTTCAATACCGACACCGCCCTGTACAAAAATTAGAATCAGCATCCTATACAATGTACGGCCAACGTACAATCTTGTTCAGGTGCTTCACTGGCTCGTTGTCTTCAAAGAAGGCCGGGTTGGCAATCTTGCGGGGCGCCCATTCGCCAATGTATGCCGGGTTGTCAATCATGGGCGCGTACCACTTGCCCTTGTACTTGGGGTTAGCCTTGTACGGGCTGTAAACTCCATCATTAGCATCCACAAAGAGACCGGCGCAGCGCTACGCACCGCTTCCATTCACCACAGCCAGGCGCCTCGTCACACGCAGGGTTACGCACGGTGGGCGCGATCCAATCACCGTCTTCCTCGTCATCCCATTCCTCGGGCTTCTCGGCATCTAAAAAAAAACAATCGTCAGTCGTCAACGCGTCTTCCATCATTGGTGCCTTACCAGGGTCAGGAATGCTGTCAGGTTCGTCGTCGAGCCATCCTTCAGGCTTGACAGCCTCCTCGTCCGGAATTTCATAAGGCTCGCTCTCATCCCAGTCTTCAGGCTGAAATCATACCAGTCAGTCAACGCCAGCCGAACAAGCGAACGACGCTACCTTGACTGCGTCAGGGTCAGCGATCCGCTTGGTGTCGACCCAGTCCTCAGGCTTGACGTCCTCGGGGTCGTCAATCTCCTGAGGCGGGTTGACGGGGGGAGTAAAGTCCTCGAGCAGGCTACCCGACTGTTCGACCTTGCCGTTGAACTGCACCTCGAACGTGTTGTCCGGGCTGTCGCTCACCGGTCAGCAACCCGTCCCACCACCACGCGAGAGGCGACTCACTTGACAACGAGGGTGTAGACGTTGGTGTCCTTGCCGAACGCAGGCTTGGGAGAAGTAGTGAGGTGCTTTTCCTCGTACTCGCCCGTCACGGGGTTCTTGTGGCGGAAGATGAAGTGGAGCTACGTGTACACGTCAGCACGTCGAACGACGGCGCAATAACGCCACGACACCGACCTTGGTACCAGGGCAGGTCAAGTCGGGGCCAAACATGATCACCCACGGGGTGGTGTCAGAAAACTCCTTGCCGCTGGTCTGGAAGCCATCCTCGAGCAGCTTGATGTAACCACCACCGCAGTTGCCGCCCTTTTGGTACTGCACCTCGTACTGCACGACGAGGGGCTTGTTCTTGAAGTCGACGGGGGTCGCAAAGGGGGCAGAGATGGCGTGGTGGGCAGCCTTGGACTTGGCGACGAGCGCCTTGTTGCCCGTGATTAGAGGAGTCTGGGGGTCTTCGACCTTCCACTCGCCGACGTAGGAGAACGTCTCGCCTCCGACGGGTGTTTTTTTGGTAGCCTCAGAGGGCGTCCAGCGTTCAGACCAGTCGTCCGTGAACTGCTCGACGAACGGGGCGGCGACTTCCGTCGCCTAATAGCATGTATGTGAACGCGTGATTCGAGCATACATGCCTCGACATACCTTGAAGACGGGGTGGTCGTCGGCAGCGTTGGCGCTGGCAGCGGCGGCGACGAGGGCAACAGAGAGCGCTACGCTTCGCATCGTAATAACACGAAGGACCAGAGACAAGAGATGGGCAAACGAGCGAGCAGAGAAATTGGTTGGTAAAAGACTCGAAACCGCTCCAGACACGCTCTAAATGCCCCACGCTTAACAACGCCACGTATACTCTCTCACGCTCGACCACGTCCGCCACGTTGGCACCGTGTACATAGCAACTACACCAAAATAAAATATCTACCCTAGCAGATCTGCGTGGCCCGACGCCGACAGTGCGAGCTGCAGCCGTCACTTCAGCAACACACACGGCACGTCAGACACACGACCTACCACAAACTCGTCGTCCAGGTATTTCGACACCGCGATCTGGTCACCTAGCCCTTTGCGTCGTCGCGTCTTGAGCACGAGATCCCTCGCCAGCGCCTGTCCCGAGGCTGGCTCCAGCGGCCTCAGCTTGATGCTCGTGTCCGTGGGGTCACCTACGATGCATCACTCCTCCCGTCCCTGCACGCCGTGACGTCACTCACCGGGTACAATAGACCAGTGGTCAAACACCTGCGCGCAAAACGCCTGTCCTTGCGTCGCGGTACGCAAGTCCGTCTCGAACCCGTTGGCGTCAATGACGGGGATAAGCGCTTTCACCGTGTACAAGGGAGATCCCGCCTTGGGTGTGTCTTGCGTGACGTGCCCTCTCCGCCTGGCGAGCACCGTATACACGGCAGAAATACAGTCCGCCGGCGCTTGCACTTCTACGTAGTATATAGGTTCCATCAGACGCGGTGTAGCCTATCGGAACCCAATCACGCCAGCAAATCAAACGCAGGGCAGAGGGCATACCATCAGGAACGATGAATAACACACACGGCGTGCCGTTGGCACAATTTGTCCTCCGCCACGAAAGATTGGTTCCTGCGCCAAGCTCGCGTCTAGTATTCGGAACTTGACATTGCGCATCGCTGTCACGCACTGCCGATCAGGGATTCCATTGAAAAGAACACCACAACTCACGTTCGTCACATAGTGGTCCCTCCCGGGCACCCCATTGGAATCCTTGTCTGACATATTCTCTGACCGACCCCAAAACCTTTTTGTCCACCTAGAATGAAGGGTTAACAGCCAGCCCGCCCGAGCAAGACAGACAAACTACCTGCGACGGTAGCGTATCGTCCAACAGTACATTCGGCCCACTCTCATCTGGTCCAAACGCCCATATCGACCTCGAGGCGAGGAGGTCCCACTGATACTTTTCCTGAAAGAACGATCCTCGTTCTTTTGGGCTCATTCGCATCGTCACCCTGCCGCGTTCAATGTCTTCTGCTATCCCTTTTTCGAGCGGCTCTGCGATCATTGTGATCTTATTCCTGATCGTTCCGTTAGCCACATCCGCAGTATTCGTCAACGATCTTCCAAACTCACTTTTTGTTTGGTGTATCGGCATAACATTTTAGTGCACTTGTTTCCAGTACTGTCTCCGAAAACTTGGTGACAGGATCCGAAACCTTGATCTCGATTTCCGAGAACAGCTTTCTAAGGTCGTGCATGATACAATCCAAATATAGCTCCCCTGTACCAATGAGCACATGCTCACCGCTTTCTTCGACCTTGGTGGCAGCCAGAGGGTACGATTTGTTGATGCTTCGCAAACCGGACAACATCTTCGGAAGCTCCGACGGTGCGATGGGTTCAATGGCTATTTTGAGGACCGATTCAGTCATATGCTTAATGGGTCGGAAGATATACAGATCCTCTTCAGCGTCGGTAGAGGCGATAGTAGCAGTCTTCGAGATAGAGGCATCCACGCCAGCGATGAGGACAAGGTTTCCAGCCGGTACCTCATCCGTCGGAATGAAATATCTATTCGAAACGAAGCTGTAAAAGGTGAATACTTGCGAAACAAAGCATCCCTCACCTAGATTCGCTTATCCAGAGTCCTTCAAGGGTCGCTTTCGTCATGTCTTCCTCGTCTTCTAGCGAATATCCTTCTCCCAAAACCTTTATCTGCGTATCTTTGCGCAACGTTCCACTCAGCACACGACCAAATGCTCTGAAGGACTGAGCATCTGTCGTGTGGTAGAGCTTCGTGATCTGGACCATCAAGGGTCCCTTTGCGTTGCAATCTTTCATAGACGCAGCAATTTCAGAGTTCTGTGGACCCGTATACGTTCGCTCCACTTTGGTCTGTGAGCCAGCCACGGGAGATGGGATATGCTCGACAATCATATCCACGAGCCCTTTCGCAGGCCCAAAAAACTGGTCAAGAACCACCTTGAGCAGCGGTCGGACGTCCATTTTGTACATCACCGGCTTCAGTGTGATGTTGAGTGATGTCAGCGTCTCTCTGAGGTCATCTGTTTCCTCGCTCAACACATGACTGTAGAGTTTGTACAGAGGGTCCAGAATGAAGTGAACAAAGGTTCGAGACTGCTCGGGATCGGAAGCTTTACGGGTGAATTTTCGCGTCTCTTGGTTGAAATAGATATCTCCCCATAAACGATCAGCAAGGGCGGACACGTCAAAGGACCCGTGCGCGTCCGCATACATCTGCGCAAAAGATCGGAGGGTAAAACACCAAGCCATGTCTGTGCTTCCGAACGCAACATTCCCGTTTTCGGGGCTTAGGCGAAGTTCGGGATCTGGATCAATACCACTGTATGGCACAGCTGGTTAGGGAAGAACCTCCGAGAACGAGAACGAGCCAACCTGATGAATGTGTTAATTTCCTCGATAGTGTGCTTGATTTTATAGTAGGCATCGGCGGGTTTGATGCGCAATTCGAGGATAAGTCGATCAATTTTGTTCACCAAAAGTGTGATTTTGATACCCTCTTGAAGAGCATGACGTATTATAGCTTCAGTGTTGACCATCATCTGTACCAAGCATTAGTTGGAACAAACAATTACAGTAGCCCACAACAGACCCCTTCTACGACGTCGACCACGAGCAAGATACCATCAGCCAATCTCATGGCTGACGCTACTTCATCCACGAAATTCACGTGTCCCGGTGTATCAATAAAATGCATCAGATGCGACTTGCCGCTCGTCGTCGACAAAACCAACGACATGGGCGACGACTTGACCGAAATACCTCGCTCACGTGACAGTACATGAGTGTCGGTGTACTTCAACTGAGGACCAAGACGCGTAAGTCATAGCCGTTCGAAGGAACCGACTCACAAACCGGGTTATCCGCATCCCACACGAGTTTGTGCGTTTCAAGAACCAACATATCCATGAGCGCCGTCTTTCCATGGTGCAAATGCCCTACTATGGCGATATTCCGCACCATCTCAGGGAAGGACATCATGTTTAATAGGAAACTGACGCGATAATACAATCAGGGTTAGCGAGGTCCCGAGAGCACACGACGCACCCCTTGTCGAAGCGCGTTTGGGGCATGTCTTTCTCTTCCACCGCCCATTTCCGCACTTTTATGGGGGCGATGATTGGTTCTGAGAGCGGTTGTGCGTCTTCTTCCTGTACAAGGGTCTCTACGCCTGGTCCATACACCTCTTCCGCGGAAGGGTAATACTGCTTGTCTTCGTGCAGAATGACAGCGTTATGAGCGGGTTCTAGTTTCAAAAATGGTATTAGATGCCGTCCGTCTGTGCCATAGGTGTAATCACCTTCCACCTCCATGAGCGCGCCGGCGTCATCCGTCTGCATTGGTTCCTCTTCGTAGCCTTCGAGGGCAGGTGCAGCTTCGCGTTGTGGGGCCTCGCCAAAGCCCGTCTCCATCGCCTCCTCTTCTTCATCCTCAGAGCCCAAGTCCGCGCCAATATAGTTACCAAATTCGTCGTAGTCCTCGAATGAAACCATGGTGGTGTTGTCGTCGCGGTGTACCCGTGCTCAAGCGTTGGACGCGTACGAGGTGTATGAGAATAAACAAATTTCGAACTCCGGACTATCATTGAGGGACTTCATTACCGTACCCGTTCTAATGACCATCCGATCCTAACTCCTGCTCATCATGGCCACACTCTCCGACGAAACCCTGAAAAAGGTGCGTCAAGCCACCTACGCGTAGTGCCTGATCGCGACCTCACTCGTCGCCAAAGATTCTTGTCCAGATTCAACAGACCGCAGTTCAGTCCCAACGTGCTCTAAACTTGGCACGTCAACAATGTGCCGCCAGGGAGCGTGAACGTCGCATCGTTCAGCTAACTATCGGGGAGATAGCGGCCATCGAAGGAGACGTCAATCTGTACAAAGGCGTAGGAAAGATGTCAGTCGGCTCCATGCACGGATCTGGACAATGGATAACTTTACTAGGTTCATGATGGTGCCCCAGAAAGCCATGGAGCAAGAACTTAAGGGACAAGAGAAGGAGCTGACAGACGATATCAACAATCTGAACAAAAAGGTGACCTCGTGCATTGTATAGTAATCCATCGGCTAAATGCACAACTGTCAGTCCAAGTTTCTAGAGAAGCAGTTCAACGATGCTCAAGCACAGTTACGTGATATTGTAGGTATTTTTACATAGTCCATATAGTTGGTTAACCATTCCTTTTAGTTCCATCATGCTCCTAAACAATAGTAGATTGCCTAATCACTGCTATCGCACTCAATACAAATGCTTGATGGTCCAATTAAGTTTACTGGGCGCGTAATGCATCGATCGGCCATACAAAACATCTCATAGATCACAGATTATATACATGGTACGTGGACCCACTTTTTCCGGAAAGGGACCCTTGACAGGAAGCCTCGCTGCACACACTGCAAGGCAACCAAGCTGTATCAGTGGAGCGCTAGGGCACGCCAAGGCACCCTTTCAACAGGAAACCCGTAAGTATTATTCCCCGTCTCCCAGTTCCTAGTCGCAAACCATTGCACCTCTCGGTTAATGGCACACTCGTCCTTGTGCGCTACCCATCCGTTCCCCTGACAGGTCTGAAGTAAAGCAATATTGTCATGCTTATCATTGGCAAGCGTATTTGTGTGGACTCACCTTAGAGCAATACCATGCGGTCTTGCATCGTGCGCATTTCTTCACATCTGCATCCATCCTTCCACAAGTCTCGCACTTGGCAGCTCTGTCCCTCTCAAAAATTGCCCTGCTTGTCTTGAGCATTTTTTCTAGCTTGTAAGGGAACACTTTTATGTGTGTAGCCTCCTCCACTACCAAACCTGGTGGGCTAAACGCAAACGTGTGTTGCGTGGCGTAGAGCACCGCAATGGTGCTCCCCGGCGTACAGATACTTTGGAATGCAGCACCACGATCTTCAGTATGAAATGCAACCGTAACTTTTTGTCCTTTTTTGTCCTCTACGTGCAGCAAGAGGCGCACGGCGACTTCACTGCTGACCACTTTACCGAGAAAACACCAGTGTCTTCGCGGTTTCGTGGTCGAAAAGTACGTGTCGTTGATCTCATACTCGTCGGGTAGATTCTGGAAAGCGGGAAAGGTCCTAGAGTTGTTGAGGTCGGAGGTGGCGGGAGGCATTGGGAGTCGTGCTGTCACATCGATCTATACTCTCCGCCTATATATAGGGAACCATGCGATGCTGGCGCCAGATTAGACACGCAACGAGGCAGCGGGCAATATTGAAATGCTTACAGCGGGCGTCTATCTGGCCAGAACTGCGCCCGCGCTGACTAGCGTATGCTGTAATTTCCCCAAGTATCTCGGAAGCTGCTGTGATGCGCGATATCCGCTCTTAGACGCCTTAATTTAATCGATTTAGGCCGTTTCGATCGTCGTCGGGCCTACTTCATGGCACCTCTGCGGCGCTTACCATTTATGAGGTCCTGCGCTGTCCTTGGAGCTGATCAAACGCATGCGCCGGTTTGCGGTCTTGGAGTTTGCGTAGCCATGACGGTCCGTGCTCCCCCTGAAGCGCGCGCCGGAAATCAGGGGGGACGGCATTATTATTTGCGCACTACTTTTCGAGGCCGGCTGAGATCCGCACGCACCTGGACGTGTTATGCCTCCAAGAATCTCCGCTCTGCACGCCGTTCCCTGTTATGAAAGGCTATCATGGAGAACGAGAACTAGGGTGCATTCCTCGACCGAAGTCTTCCATTCTTGTCAGGCTCGAACACGGTGGCCTCGTGCCGGTACCCTGCCAGTCTGACTCAGGACGACCTTCCAAGATCACAGTGCTTGTCGATCATGGCAAACGCGATCTGTGGCGGGAGTGACGCCCACTTCGTTGCCGCGCAGTGCACTATATACACACGACCCGTCATCGGAGTCTGGGTGGCATTAGCCTGCAGCTGAGTGGCCTTCAAAGTTGAAATCAGTCGTCGGAGTAACCCAGCAAGTTTAGCGCTCGACCTGTTTCCATGGTCTCTGGTCGGATTGAGGTTGTTTCTTCAAATCCTTTTTCAGGTGAGTTTCGGCTCTCCTGATCCCATCAGGATGAATAATTAGTTCAACCTCAGGTTGATAATTCTGTCTGTATCTGAACATGTTGTAACAGCCTCCTGCGCATGCTGGATTCATTTGGACACTCCGACAGGCTCGGAGAATATGCGACGCTCTCCAACATGGCTAGCAAGCTTCATCATGGCACGATCCATCAGCAATTATCCAACAACATACGCTACAGGTATGTATGACGCCACATTAGCACACGCGGTTTCATGCCCTGCGATCGCCAGCTTTCCGTCTTCTTCAACACCACGCAGTTCTCAAACAAATATGCGGAACCTCCGGACGGAACTGCGACCTTCGGAATGGACAATGGTATGCCGGGCATGCGTGGTGGCGCGGTATTCAGTCCGGCAACGAGACACGACAGAGGACCAAGGAACTAGCTATGGCCCACATTCGTCTTTTCGTCCTCATGGCCGAACTAATTTTCCACCGATTTATAGCCCGATGCACCCCGCCGTCGCCTTATGGAGCATATCGGGCATGTCCCTGGGCATCGCGCCAACATTATGTCCTCGACGTAAACGGCGTCTCACGCTCGGGTTTCATGGACTGCGAACGGATCACTTGATTATCGCAATTGACCGGACAAGCGCCCTGTCCGTTTATTGGGGGTAGTATGTAAAGTCGGACTCCAAAACACCGTCTCCAACAGTGACGCTAGTCTCGGTTGTTGGGACGTGATCTTCTCGCTCGTTGTAACCAAATGCTTCGCATATCAGTGCCTGCGACGGAGATGAGCGTGGAGATTCGCAAAATATTCCTGGACCGCCTCCCACCTCTGCCGCCGAGGAACCAAGACGAATTATTAGCTGAGTTTCTGCAAACCCTTTGCGCCCCACCATGGCTAGTAATACGAACCGCCATGGCGCTCAATTATCCAGAATCGTGCATGCACAGGCTGTGGTACACCGGGCCCGCGTCCCTGCCTGTGTTGGTTTCTCATGCTTTGCTCCTCGGCCCCTGGGAATTGAACCCCCCTGTCTTTAGCGCTTGATATCAGCTCTCAAGTGGGGCCAACATAGCATTTGCATCAGGCAACTTCATGGCGCCGGGCGTTCCTGCATATATGCCGTTCCCATGACACATCCAAGATCAACGTTAACTTGTTTTTTTGCACAGGTCTAGATATCTGTGCTTTGTTGGTCTGTTTATCGTCGATGATGCGTCTCTGGAGCAGTTCCCGCCTGGATGAAATCGGCCAACTTCAACGGGTTACTGTACTCCAAACGACCCCGGTGGGGTGGCTCGGATGTTGCCATGGATGCCTGATTCTGTGGGATCAGAAGATACGGCGTGGGCATGAGAACTCTCTTTGGAGGACTTCAAGATAGAGACATAGCAGATACGCCAAATGGAAGATAATGGTTCTGATCTCCGCTGGGTGTTCCTTCTTGGTTCCATTCGTGATGTAATATTCCCTTTTGTCCAGCCTTTTCCTTCACGCATGCCTTTGGAACGTAGAGCGGAGATCGATCAACGGATATAAATAAAGTCATGCGTACCACATGCGGGATGGCGCCGTTCCGAGGATATGAATGGATACTTCAGAATATTCAGAGACGGTCCGACCCTAGAAAAATATGTTTTACTAGGTTGAACTTCGGGAACTAACGACTGTTGCACAAACAAATGTCTTCTCCGGCGTCCTTTTTTTTAATGAACGCCCAAACCGTGGAGATAGAACTGCTACGCGACGCATGCAATCCTAGCCAACGTACTAAGCATGCCATTTTTAGTTCGGAGTAAGGGGCATCCTGAAACAAAAAGACAGGGTCCTTGTCGCCGTACAGCCTTGCCAGGTTGGCAGTACTAGCGACTTACTTGGTTAGAGTCGCCGCCACCACCCGTGGTACTCGATAGACTAACGTGTGGAGGAAAATCATGTCCAGGCAGAGCCATCGATAAGAAACTGATAATCTCTGGTAACCCGAGCCCCTGGCAATCGAGAAGTACGACAAAGAAACGTGTGGTACATCGTCAACGCGTGACTGATTAACCTCTTGAGGACGACGCTATAAGTGACATTCTCCCAGTAAGGCAGGTACCAGCGATCTGCGGGGGAAAAAAAGAGTAGGACATGCCTAAGAAAAGACGATCCATGGTGCTCACACGATTTGGAAGCATGTGCTTATTTTGTTGCACAAAGACGGGGTGGTCCTCCGAGTCCGCCGGTGGGAGGGCCTGACACCCCTTGATCCAGGCGGTCCAGATCCGAGCGAGTCGCCCTATTTGCACCAAGCGCTGGGTCAGAAGACACGAGGATCTTATTCATAGCAGCCTGTGGGGGGATGCTGTATGGACCTTGTTTTAATCATGCATTAATCTGGCAGCTTCCTGTGTGGCAGTCGACTCGGAATAAGTTGTGATGGCCGATGTGATGGAATTTCAAGCTCCACTTGCGAGTTGGTCTCTACTAACCACGATGAGAGAGATTATCCATATTCAAGCCGGCTCGCTTTCGAACTACACTGGAACCCATTATTGGAACACGCAGGAGAACTACTTTCCCTACGATGAAGACCATGTCGTGACGACTGATTATAACATTTCATTTTCGGAGGGGCGTGACAGTCATGTACGTCCTTCGTTCTGATGTGTTATGCTAGCAATGCGGCTATAATCCCCTACGCCGCATGCACAGAACCAACCCACTCTATATCCAAGACTTCTTGCTTTTGATCAAAAGTGTGCGAGTGCTTTGTAGTGTTCATGCGCGTCAGCTCAGGCATTCCACGCTCCCACAGCAAATTTTGGCACCCTCACACGGGATTCTCATCAAAATGAGGCTCCAACCAGCCTGACAACTTGGTGAGCCCGTCGAGTGTTGGAACACGACAGTTTGTTCTTCCTGACATCGTAGGCATGGGGAAACAGTTCTGCAGGAGCATGAACGAATACCCCAGAGCGAATATCATTCCCTCCTCGATGCCGAGGACGACAACGAGCAAGCAGAACAAATCGTTACAAAGATCAGATACTGGTCTGATTTTAGTCGGGTCTTTTTTGATCCCAAGTCGATCCAGGCAGTTCCGGATACGCCACAGATCACTGAAGGCGACTGGAATACTAGCTGCGAGGCCTTTTTACGGTATGACGATGTAAGCTCTTTTCTGCATTCCTGTCGACCAGCTCAGGGGTCGATTAGAACGTTGAACTGATGGATGGAGCTCTCCGTCTCCTAGTGGAGGATTGCAACAACTTCCAGGTGAATCAGCCGATTCGCGCGAGGAACTTTACTGAGCGGCAAGACCATTCTACAGGGGCTACAAATGATCCAAGACACGACGATCTTCGGTGGATTTATAAACACCTTTTTGTCTACCTTCCGTGAAGAGCATCCAAAGGCCGCAATAGTGACGTTTGCGTGTCTTTCTGGCATCAGCCCCCTGGACGCCAACCTTGGCGATGTGAGCTGTCATATTCAACAGACCCGATGTACTCACAAATTCTCTGGCCAGCCATCCCAAATAAAGCGAACTCTCAACGACACCCTTTCATTACGAAGTCTTACCGAATTTTGCGATCTGAGTGTCCCGATCCTATCTCCTTCTCGCTGGGCGCAGAACTGTCGGTCCGCTGGACACCACATCGATGTTCGTTCCCACAATTTTATTCCTTCTGGGACTAAGCATAACAGGATAAATCTCTTTATCAATCTTCTGCAATCCTGTCGGCTCACATTGAGACCGCAACACTTCCTTTGAGGTAATGTTGATTCGTGTCTTCTGGCCTTATCAATTGATCGCTTCTGCAATAGGCTGAAAGGCGGCTCGGACGATCTCCAAACAATGGTTACTCACATGAACTGGAGAAAGTCATCTCCGTTGGCCGTGCTTCGTGGTGGATTTTGTCCGCTAAGCTGGTCTACTGGGATTCTGGAAGATATTCCAAGTTTATCCTTCCGCTCTGATGTGAGTAACACAATGAAGATTTTTCTCTTATTTTAAGCTTGCCATTAGGAACGGGTATCCTTTACACGATGGGATGTATCCCGTGGCTTCTCTTCGGATGAGGTAGCACTCTATAATACGTGGGCCACAGTACATGAACTGAAGAAGCCACTTTTCGTGTGGTACGCGTTTCGCTGTTCGTGCAGCGCATGATCTGAGTTATCGTGGTGCGCCGGAAGGCACCATTTACCTAGCTATCCAATCCCCACTTCTTTCCCTTCGCTCTTTCCAAGTGCTCGACCCAAAGAAATGAAGTTGATATCATCATTATCGACATCTCCATCTGTGGGAGGCCATGTGTCCACTTACGCACATTTTGTGGAGAGTGCAGCAAAGCGGCGTGATGGCGCACTGTTGGCGACGGGGTTGGAGGCTGATGAGGTGAATGAATTGATCAGCGTCTTGTGGGATATTGCGGACGGATATGGTGAAACGGGGAGCGGCGACTTGACAGAAGGCATGGATGAAGACGAGATGCGATGATGCGGAAATCAACACGCATGTACTTATTACTTCAAAAAGCGTTGCGTACCATGACAAAAAGACGGTTAATCGGCGAATGATCTCTGGCTAGGTTATTGCGATGCGCGCACCACGCGGACGTCATGCCACCGTCACTAACTCTTGCTTTCCGCCAAACCACCGCGAAGTAATCGCCACCCTAGGCGGGCCTGAGCCTACGAATCTCGGATGATCATGAAAACCCGTCTAAGCTCCTCTCCCAGACGGAACATTATGTAACAGGAAATACTGCAAAGCCGCTCAAGTGGGAATAGCTACTTTGAGTCCACATCCGTTTCGCCAGCATGCAGGACATTAGTGATCGAGAACACTGAACTACCGCAGGTGCCGGTGAGTCGCCATCTGATTTGGTAATGTAACCGAATTTCGTTCGACCTAAGCACTTCAATGCCGTACATTCTAGTGATCCGAGCCTGCACCCGACGAGGCGCGCAGGTTCTATTATTACCTACACGAGTAAGTGTAGACCCAGAATTATGGAACCGACTTGGCAGATCCCGCCTTCGCTGGTGCGTTGTTGGCCTTGCTTTCCCCATCCATCATCGCTGCCATGAGTGTCGAACAAGCGTTTGGGCAAGGAACAGAAGGCATTTTGAACACTTCTGATGCTAGCGGCCGCACTGCGAACGACGAAGATGTGCGCACTGATTCCCTCGATCTGGTCGCTTCAATCACAGAAACATACGTGGGTAGCGCTGGGATGGATACTCTCAAAGCTTGTGTGGAAGAAGCGTTGCCATCCATTGCATCCGGTGAAGTACAATCTGTGCTTCCGCCCTCAGGCTCCCAGGATTCTATTATTGGCGATCCACCAGCACTAAAGACATCTCTTCCAATTCCGAATTCCGTCATCGACGAGACTGTCCATGCTATCGGGGCGTCGGCAGGGAATCCTGTAGCTCTCGTTGATGATGTCGCGAACACTGCCGTGCAAGGCGCTGTGGAGGACATCAGAGATAAGGCAGAGGGATCAGTGTTCACGACACTGCGCGCCATCGTTTTCGTGTATGGTTCCAAGATCCCTATTGTGGGCTCGTACTTTGTCAACTCGAAGCATGCTGGTGAACCCAGTGCTGATGCGGGCGCTACTGAGACGACACCCTTGCTGGGTGCGATTCATGATCCCAAAGCCTTTGCGACGAAACAAGCAGAGGGCTTTCTTCGCCGTGCATTATCCCCCCTGCTGAGTCGCATCCCGGACGACGACGCGCTGGACAATGTGCAATCAAACAACACCGGATTCAAAATTTTGGTAGAGTGTTACGCCCTAGCAAGAGATGGAGGGGGATGGTTCTTGTAAGCACCCAATCCTGCATGGTGTTTAGGGTCCTGAAGTGGGTTGAAGCACACATTTACAAGAGCATTCGCTCGTGATAGCGCCTACGGTATCCTTGGGCCATTTGTCGACCACAGATCTTGCCGCAAGTACGATGGGTACGGCGATAACAAGTATAACAGGGTATAGCATCATCCAGGGCTTTATCAGGTGAGTCATTGGCGGGGGTTATCGTAGGTGTTCGCCAATATTCTTACTTTATTTTCCAGTTCGTTGGACAAGCATCTTGCGGATGCTCCAAACCGTAACGTTGCGAAAATAGCATGTGCACAAGCGGCAGTTGTCACTGGCCTCGTTTTGTTCGTAAGTACCAGTCTTGATCCTGCTGCAAGTACCACCATATTTCTCTTCAGCCAATTACCGCCTTGTGGACTGTTCATTCTACCTCGATTTTGCGGCAACTTGGCCAATCACCGGAGGTCGTTGGTCGCGCAAGCGAGTTCCTCCAAGTGGCAGCTGCAGGTCTACCCGGATATGCCATCGGCGAAATCTCAAAGTAATTGGATGCATTCTTTCCTAAATTACAGTAACGCTAACACCCGTAAAAGGCGATATCTGACATCTCAAGGTAAAACGACGTGTTGCGAAATGGCCCTCTGCGATGTGATTTACTCCTTCGCAAAGGACTCTCAAGTGTGCACACACGCATCCTTTCGGCCATAGCGCCTCTAAACCTTGGTTTGAATTATCTTCTTGGTGAGTTACTAGCATTTGGCCCGCGCATCACCTGTATTCGCATTTTTTTTAGTCGATGGCCCGATACCTGCTCTCCGGCTGGGTTTTGCCGGAGCTCCACTGTGCACAGTTCTCAGTCACAATGCACTTGCTACCATGCTGATCATCTATATTGTCCAACGAGCGATGTGGGAAGAAGTGGAATACCTACGTGGACGGAATACCGTCCCGGACGAGCCAGTTTGCGCAAGCACCCACTGTGGACGTCCAGCAGGTGAAACCATTGCACAACATCATTCCGACGCCACTTTCTTCACCGGCCTGGGGACGCTGGTTTTTGCGGGAGTGTCCGGTGTTTTAAAGAGCGCCTCTCAGTTCTGGTCAAAAGATCTTGGTGGAAGTGAGATCGTAATTTCCGGTTTCTTGTTTCACCACTGACATGCTTCCCAGTCATTGCTAGCATGTATGAATTCCACGTGTGTGCGAGCGCAAACGGTGCTAAGAGGCTACTAGACTGGGCCCAGACGCTCTCGCCACACAGGCAGTATTACTCACCACAGCCACGACGTTGTACCAGGCCCCAAAGGCGATGAGTAGCGCCTCGTCTGATCGGTAATAAAACGCCACATTGGACGTTGATGTGAAGGCTGAATGATCCCCCACCAGCATCAAAAAGTGGGTTGCCAAAGGTGACGTGGGACGTGCAAAGATCGCAGCCTCTGTCGCGTTCATCAGCACGTTGGCAACAGTCATCGCGGTCAGGTCCGTTCGTCGCGCCACGGTCCTCAGATTGTCCACACTGACGCTCTGTGGAAGCACCCTCCTCCTGGCCTTTGCGACGTCTTGGGGAAAGCTGTTCAACAGCGATCCAGGTCTGTATGGTGGGTCCTACCCCGCTCCGGGTGACTGAACGTGATTTGCAGTCGTCATCCAAAGCGTGTCGGCCGTGTTGCCTGTCATAGCCTTCTTTCAGGTCGTGCATGGCATCGGCGCGTGGGCGGACAGCTCGCTCGGGGTGCTCGGAAAAACGGCCGTGTTCCCGTCACTCAGCGCGAGGTGAGCATGCCGTTCTCATCCTTCAAAACGACTTTTCTCAGACTCGATATCAGCGCGGACTACATTTTAGGTTCGTCCTACGCGATCGCTGCGTCGGTCAGGGAACCAATGTCGTATGGCTGATGTATCTACTAGGTATCCCTCTGGGGGTGTATCTCGCCTTGCCGCGAGGATGGGGACTGGCTGGTTTGTGGGTCGGGTTGAGCGTCAGTCTGGCATACACATGCTTGGTGGCCACGGTCGTGCTGGTAAGGAGCAACTGGAAGAGCGCCCCAGGTGAACGGCCTGGGGTGGGGAACACGCGGGGAGGAGCTGAGGTGGAGAATCAACCCACGGCAGGGCCGAGACTCGGGGGCTATGGTGCTCTGGTGTGATTTTGCTCCGGGGTGGCTAGGTTTATTATTGTATATGATTAATCGTGAGTTGGTAGCAGCATGAGCGGCATATCACTGGAAGCCACGAAGAATCGATTCAACCACTGCCGACTCGTGACTCAAAACACTAATCAAGATATGCCACATGGTGGCTGTGCGTCACCATTAGTACATATCGAGGGGGGGCTCAGCGCCAATGCTTAGCTGGCTGTCCTCCCGCTTCATGCAGTATGTCTCTGTATCACGCGTCGCGAACTTCCAGGCGTGAATGGGCCATGGACATGTGATGGAAAATTTTAACCATTCAGTGTACACTCGACGGTACTAGGTGAGATGAATACAACGCAGATTACCCTAATGTTGTAAGCAATAATAAATCAAGTGTGCTGGAACGATGTAAAAAAAAGTCTTGGTTATGACGTGGACGGATATGTGAATGGAATAAAAACAAGGAAAGCACGAGTGTGATTACCGACGTGAAGCAGTCGTCGACAAAGCGCGGTAAGCGTCCAATTATAATAAAGCATTTCCTTCTTGGCCGGATGCGACGAGTTGATGCCAGTCGCGGCGCCAGCTGCGCATTTGCTCCCTCAACTTTGTGTCAGCCAGAAGCTGCTCCACCCATGACAGCAGGGCATCTTCGTCTTCGGGAATAAAGAAGGATGACAGCAACGATAGCACGGTTTCAAAGCTAGCCGAGTTTGACGTGATGTGATCTGTACGGTTCGATAGTGAAAACCTCGTGACGGATCGCGGGAAGACAGGGAGATACCTCGATACACCCAAACGATGGCAACGGCAACGGCGACAAATACGTCGTGGCCGTCAAGCAAGAATGCGTCCCATATTCGCAACTGCGTCTGGAAAGGGACCGAATTCGAAAATAGTGTGATGTACCACTTTGTAGCATACGAGGTCGTCGATATCATGTGCTTTTTAAATGCAGCATAAACGTCAGGCATCTTGAGTTGCATGATTCGCTCCTGAATGTAAATGGCTTCCAGAAGGCCAGGGAAACCGGGTGAGAAAACAGTATGCATAGCATAAGAATCGTGCAGGCGCGTTAGCGCCGCATAAACCTTGTCTGGCCGAAAGTAGCAAAGAAGGGTCGCAGCTATCGGACCCATGCCCTGAACATAGCCGCATTGTTCACACCGCAGAGAAAATGAATGGAGAACATGAAAGAGAGAGCGTTGACTGGGCACATGACGTGAGGGAAGACAGGGCGACAGGAAGAAAGACTGACCCAAGACCATATCGCGTGCGAAACAAAATGTGTCCGCTGATCGTCCTGGGAACGTCGAGATCGATTTGTATATCGTAGGTGGATGGTTTCTCTATATCTAGCCGATGGCGTTCGCCCAATTTGACAATTTGATCATAGCCTGAATTGGAAAAGGTATTCATGAGTACCTCCCAAGCAGCGCCTCTCCAGCGGTCAGGGATGCCTTTGTAAACACGTCGGCGTAATTTGTGTGCCTTTGTGGGTTTTATGGCCCATGATTCGACGTTGCCACCGCGGTCACGGGAAGAGACTTGCATCATTCTACCCCACTTCGCTATTCGCTCGGCTTCCTTGGACGGAGATGACGGGGGCGGTAATGAAGTGACTGACATAGCCTGACTTGAGGCTGTTTTTGGACCGGCAGCGACGGTAGAGAGGCGCCTAAGCAAAGGCAGTGAGGGTAAACGGACTAACCGATCATGGGAGGGAACGGTGAAGAAACCATAACTAGGAATGGAATGAGGACTGGAAGGAGGAAGGAAGATATGTGGGAACGGCTCACCGATCCAGACTGGCAAGAATGGTGACCTCCTCCGCAAGAAGGTCGCGGGATCTGTCTGGGAGGGCGTCCGAGGTAGGGTCCGCACGGAGTTCGTTCAGTCTGCTCGCACGTTGTCTTGCGCGGGTACGCTCGACGCCGTCCTGGAAGCCGTCGCCTTTTACGCCAGTTGCGTCGAGCTGGGCATAAATATTGCGAACATGGAAAGAATCGAGGTCTTCCCCCTCGGAGGGCACGAGGGACGACTTGCTAGATGGAGGACTCAGTTTTGACTGCTGTCTGGAAGAAGAGGGGGGGTTCGGGGGAGCAAGAGAATGAGAGGGAAGTGGAGGTAGAGAGGACAATGCACGGTCGGGCAAGGGAGAATCGGAGCGTTTCAAGACGGAGGGAGGACGGCTGTGTGGGGGAGTCGGAAGAGAGTTGAGTGGCAAGGGGGGCGAAATTGCCTCTGAATCTGGCCGTGAAGAACAGGAAGTGAGCGTGCTCCTGGGACATGAAACGCGTGGAGAACGTGTAGGGAGGTCGGGGGGGTCAGCGGGGGCGGGAGGAGAAGGGCGAGGGGGAGAATCGGAGGGAGGAGGAGGAGCACTAGAGAGATCAAAGAAACGATTGTCGTAGGTGAAGCTGTCGCCCAAAGTGATGTCGAGTTCACGCGCAGACCAGCTGGCCCGTTGCTCGTCGTTGCCATACATCGAGTAGATGGTGAATATCGTAGTCTCGGTCGAGTCGCGGGGGTCCATATGGTGGTGGAGGAAATGAAACAAGCTGCGAAATAAATCCATTTGCGGTGGACTTTGTCTTGGACCGCCATGACTGCTTGTTTCGAACTACCATGTGGGAGCGAACACTGCAAGACCTCATTCGCGGTCTGCGGGCGAACAAGAACGACGAGGCCAAGTTCATCACCCAGGCCAACGACGAGATCAGACGCGAAATCAAGAGCAAGGACATGGAGCTCAAGGCCGGCGCAGTCATGAAGCTCACGTATGTGCGTGTCTCCTCCCTCCTCGCTTGCCGTGTCGCTCATGCCCATACAGCTCGACATGCTCGGATACGACATGTCCTGGGCCTCCTTTCACATCGTAGAGGTCATGTCCTCCCAAAAATGTCACCTCAAGACCGTCGGTTATCTCGCGGCTGCACAGTCTTTTGACGAAGACACCGACGTCCTCATGCTCACAACCAACCTACTCAAGAAGGTATGTCTGCCACCACCGCTCCCTGCGTCCCCGTGTTCATCGCGCCAGGATCTGAGCTCCACTCCCGCCGACATCGCCATCACGCTCAACGGCGTGTCTGACATCGTCACGCCCGACCTCGCACGCGATCTCAGCCCCGAGCTCGTCGCCATGCTTAATCATTCCCGTCCCCACATTCGCAAGCGCGCCGTCCTCACCATGTACCGCGTCTGTGAAAAGTATCCCGACGTCCTCCGTCAGACCATCTCCCGCATGCAGGAGAAGCTGGATGATCCTGATTCAGGTCCGTATCCTCATTTTCCGTTTATCCTCTACAATCCTCTATCAACCAGGTGTTGTTGCTGCCACTGTCAACGTCCTATGTGAACTTGCTCGTCGCAATCCCCAGGATTACCTCCCGTTGGCCCCACAATTATTTCACCTGCTCACTACTTCATCCAATAACTGGATGCTCATCAAGATTGTCAAGCTGGTACGTTCATATACTCACTCCCACTCACTTCCCGGTACATTCATCTATCCCTAGTTTGGCGCAATCTCCCCTCACGAACCACGACTAGTCAAAAAACTCAAACCTCCAATAACCGATTTGATCACCACCACTTCTGCGATCTCTCTTCTTTACGAGTGCGTTCACACATGTATCATTGGTAACATGCTCCAGGGTCCTTCTGGTTTACCCCTCGCCCGAACTTGCGTTTCAAAGCTCGCTGCATTTCTTCAAGATGCAGATCAGAATCGTCGGTGTAATGATTTACCCGTGTCCTACACTCACTGATCGTCCGACCGAGCAGTCAAGTATATCGCCCTCCTCGCAATGGTCAAAATAGTACCTACTCACCCCGAATTGGTTGCTGAACACCAAGACACTATCCTCGCTAGTGTCGATGACCAAGACATTAGTATTCGAATGCGTGCTCTGGACCTTGTGACTGCCCTAGTGAGCTCTCTCCCCTCGCCTCCATCAATCAAGTCCTCACACCGTACAGGTAACAAAACATAATTTACAGTCCATCGTCCAGCAACTTCTCTCCCATCTTGTTCAGCCCACAGCCTCGTCGCTGCCTTCTGCAGTTCAATCACTCTCCCAGCATGTCGTACCCACTACTCCCTCCGAATCCCCGTCTTCGCCTTCCCAGTCCACCGCCTACCGTCTCGTCCTCTCGCAACACATCATATCTATGTGCTCCAGTTCAACTTATGACAACGTGGTCGACTTTGAGTGGTACCTCTCCGTCCTTGTCGACCTTGCATATGTTTCAAACGTAGACATTGGTGCTCAGATTCGCGACCAGTTGGTGGATGTTGCTGGTCGCGTGAGAGCAGCACGCGCTTACACTGTCAAGTTAATGGTCAAGATCCTTTCAGACGAGTCCCTATTGCTGAATGCTGGTGAACCAGGAAGTTGCTCCGAAATTCTGTGGGCAGCGGCATGGATATGCGGAGAGTTTTGCGAGTGCGTGACCATGGTTGGTAGCCGTCTGTGCCACTCACGTCAAAATCCACAGCGAATTGCTTGCACCCGAGGAACTCTTACCCTACCTCTTGCATCCAAACACCATCCTGCTAGACCCAGAGACCATCGCAGTATATATCCAAGCCGCAAACAAGATCTTTGGCTACTGGGCTACAGAGGCAGCTCAACAATGGACGGATGACCTCGTGGAGAAAGTCAGGAGTGCCGTCGAGACCATGATCGAGCAAATGGAAGAATTCATCTCTAGCCCGCATATCGAAGTACAGGAGCGGGTGAGTCGTTGTCAGCTGGGTATCCGCATGTCTGACACAATTCACAGGCTGCTAATATTCTTCAATTGTTCACGTTCATCAAGCATGACCTGACGGCCTATAGGCCGACGGAAAACGTGTTGGCGGATGGAGTGGCTTCAAGTTTCGATCCCGTCGCTGAGTTGGCATTCCCCAAGAGCTTGTACTTGATCCGACCACTGGTATCGTCGTATGAACTCGGCCCTGTCGCGCCAGCTGCGCAAGCGAGTGTGCCCGTTCCGGAGGATCTCGATCTGGATGCATGGATTGTACCAGCGATGCAGGAAGCTATTGTCGATGACGAAACGCATATAGATGAAAAAAGGGTCAAGAAGAGCAAGAAAGGAAAAGAAAAAGAGACGCCAAACCGCACGAAGACTAAGGGAGGCAAGAAGAAGCGTAAGGAAGAATCAAACATGGAGGAGCTCCCACCGGAAGAACCAGAAGAAACCGCGGAGGAACGGGCAGAGAGGGAAAGAGTGAGTTTGGCAAGTTGTGTCCTGCGTCAGCGTCTAACGGCGTTCTTGCAAGCTGAAAGCGGAGCGTTTAGAAAGGATGAGGGAGGACCCATATTATATCACGGACGACAGACCGACAAGGATTGTCGACGACGTGGATGCGATACCGGTGGTGCGGTTGGACGGTTTACCGCAACCACTTCCAAAAGGTAGTATTTGTTCACGTGTATCTCACCACGCAGACTTACATGGCACATCAGAGGAGCCCCGTCTGTTTGCACTACGCAGCAACGTCTCTCGTTCCGCGCCACCCCAGTTCGTCGTCGACAAGGGAGGCGCGATGCCCGAAGGGGCCGTTTCCGAGCCACCTCGTCGAGAGCCTGCATCGGCCCTGCAACAGCAGACACTCGGCCTACTTGACCGCATATCGACGCCGCCCCCGACATTGCCGTTGTTCCAGCAGTACGAGGGCGCGGATGAGGAAACCCGCGCAAGCACCCCGGAGCCAATCAAGGTGACGCGCGCCAAAAAGAAGGGACCTTCGTCGACCAAGAAGAAACGGACGGTCAATCCGGACGATTGATCAGTCTCGTGACGGGTTGTGGATGGCGTTTCTTGTATGGGATACGGACGCCTGGTATAGTAGATGCTTGCGGGTGGTGTTATAAAGTTCCCAGAGCATTAAAATATAAGGTGCACTTGCATATGATGGTCCCAACTTTGTGAACTCTATGATGCAAGGAATTGGAAGAGACATGAGTTTATTGGTGAACACTGCATAGTATGAATCAGTAGGGCATGCCCTCTGATAGAATACAGTTGAAAAAACTGAGACATGCATACCAGCTAGTGATTACACACCAACATCTCCTGGACATTCTCTTCATTGCTAACCCAGCACTCTACCAATACTGTTACTCAATCAAGTTCTCTGCTCTATCTAAGTGAGTCTCATGCTCTGACACCCTATTGTTGACCTGTGGTGCCACCACAAAGAGGGGCACACACATTATGGCCTTGAGTTGTATTTCAAAGCCTACTCTTTAATATCTTTTGTTCCTCCAAGTGTTTCTTTTTCTTGATGTCATTCACCATCTCATAGTATTTATCCCTGAATGTGTATTTTCCAGATTTTATATCTGGGTCATGGAACAGCCCTTTGAGCCCTTGAATGTATTCCTCACATCGATAGTCATCAAAGCTCCTACATGTTAATAAGTTTCATGTTAGCTTATCCAAGTCAATTACCATCTTATTGTACAACATGACTTACAGTATATGAGCCTTTCTAGAAGAAAGGTATCTCAGTCTTGGATTTGAAGATGCTAAGTTGAAGGTTTAAAGTAGCCTCAGTCAATGCCATGCAAGTTGTAATCAATAATACTGCTTACCCATCTTCAGTGTTCTGCAGTGTTGTTGGGGATGGAGTATGACCAGAGGGAAATACAATATGGCAGAAATCAAAAAGTGTGATATGAGAGTGTAAGGATGAGATGTTTGCCAAGGAACATCCAATCCTTTATACTGTGCTACTGAATGCACATCACTAATCTATACATTTAACTATGGTCTCAGATTAGATAACCCTGGCCTTAATTCTTCAAGCCCCTATCACATATCTCAACTAATGACTAGTGCGGTGCCGCTAATAGTAGGAATGCTGTCGGGTGTTCCATTACAACCCATGAAACCTGACTTATTCGGATCTGTCCGACGGTTTCGCCGTCTGGAGCGCATCCAACTTGATCCACGAGATGCAATGTAAGAGATGTGCATCGATGCGGCAATCGGCACAAATGTAATTTTTCATGAGTCCTTCAAACTTGGATTGAGATGACACGTTGATTTGATCAATGCGGCAGGTCACTGAACAGGGAATAGATTATAGGACGGGACGACTGGTGACTGTGGACTTCATTGTCATCCCAGATCGGTACAAGACGCTTCATCTTCACTCCACAGCAACGTACGCTTTGAGGAACGTGACAGCAGCTGCCTTTCTGGACAACTCGGATCTGACACGGTGTGGGTCCGTATGTATCGCATTTACACGAGTCACGTGGTCAAAGCAACACCTGGGCGCGCATCAGTTCGTGAGGCCGTGTCACAAAGCAAACAAACCGTGCAGTTTAAGTATCTCGTCCGTCCCCCACTCTCTTTCATCCTCCCATCTCGGCTGGCTGTCTTCCCCATCGTCCTTGTACTTCCGGTTCTCGATCTTGCAACTCTTGCATCTTCCAATCGCGTCCTGCACTCTTTCGTCATCAACACATACCGGAAGCATGATCACACATCGTGGATTCTCGGCGTGGATCGTATCGGAGGGTAGTCCGCTCCCAGAGTGCCTTGTTTCAATGGACAGCAACACGAATCAGGTGTCATGTTGGATACCGAGCGAGGCAGGAAAGGTGAGTTGCTGTTGCCGAGCAGGGGAGCAATGATCTGATCGTCATGCCAGACTTTCTCTGTTCATTGGAGGGATGCAGGAACCCAACAATATTCTTGCGCATTTATTTCCCTCGACGGCTTCCTCGTACCTGGCAGGTTTTTGATGGGATACGGAGACGCATGGAGAAGCGGCGTTCGGACGGGTGATGGCAGCGAACGACCCTTCATGTTTACAGAGCAGAGCTCTGGTGGGTCATTAATTCTTGTCCGAGCCACGCCCATGTTCAACTAGAGCTAGCAGCATCTGAAGTGCAATTGAACCGTAATCATAGTGCAATAGCACTAAAGATACGGCTAGTCTCCCTGAACGGGCAAAAGCAGGCAAACCCGGTCCAAAAAATCCCCGAGCCGTTCGGATCGTCGAGCGACACAACGGGCCACTGCATCAGGTGAGCAGCATGCCTAAGATCAAGCCACATAGGAACTTACACACACTACTCCAAAGCTATGGCCCAGAAATAAACACCTACCGACAATCACCGCTCACATGGAAGGTGGAACCGTTGAACGAGATGGGGAACAGGTCCTTCGTGACCTTCATCTTCCGATATGCACCCCGAGGTACGTGTAAAGCGACCCGAGAAACCGAGAACTTCTAATGACGATGCTGCGTTTCAGAATTCTTGCTCTCCAACGGCATCATGTCCGCCGAGGAT
>JBBPUI010000298.1:0-25316 GCA_038094615.1 Heimioporus aff. retisporus
AGGGCGGAGAGGGTGGTAGTGAGAGAAGCATGGAGAGAATCGAGGAGTTCGTGGGCGATGTGCACGCGAAGGTAGGTGCGGATCAGAAGATGGAGTTCTGAGGGAAGGGGCACGGGAAAGGGGAAGTGCGCGTTGTGGTTGATAGACGGGTGGATGAGGGCGAGGATGGCGTGCGTGAGGGACGTGCGGGACGTACGAAGGGACGACGACATGGGGGTACGAGTGCGAGTACGAGGAGGAGGAGAGAAAAGGCATTTGGGGTGATATTTAAATAAATACGATAGTGCGAAGAGCACGGAGATGATTTCAATACAGAAGGCTCGAACGATCGTAACCCTAACCCCAGACTAGGTGCATCATGTTGCCTCTTCTACGTCGTCGCCTGTCCGACGCTACCCGGGCCATCTCCACCTCGGCCTGTCCCGCCCTCCATCTAAGCCCGCCCGATCAGGCCACCGAATCGGCCGAGTTCGATGCCCGTGTCGCCCGCCTTTCCGACTACTTTGCCGGCCCCCGCTTTGCCGCCATCTCCCGACCGTACTCTCCTCGCGACGTCGCCCTCAAGCAGGGCTCCGCCCCCGTCCTTCCCCTCCCCGCGTCCCTGCTCGCCGACAAGCTCTTTCGCATCCTCGAGCATGCCAGCGCGGCTGCTCTCCCCGTTCACACAATGGGCGCCATCGACCCCCTCCAAATGACCCAGATGGCGAGGCACCAACAGGTTGTCTATGTGTCTGGCTGGGCTGCCTCCTCTCTTCTCACAACCGGAAGCAACGAGGTCGGCCCCGACTTTGGGTATGCATCTCGCTCCCCATCCAACTTCCCATCTCAGTTCTACCTAGGGACTATCCGTATACCACGGTCCCAAACCAGGTACAGCGTATATTCCGTGCCCAGCAACTCCATGACAAGAAGCACTACGACGAGCGCATGACAGCCGCTCCCGAGGCGCGTGCAAACATGCCATACATTGACTACCTTCGTCCCATCATCGCGGACGCAGACACTGGGTAACTTCTTCCGACCAACTCCTCTTCGACCTAATGCTTACCGCTCACTAGTCACGGTGGCCCTTCTGCTGTCATGAAACTTGCCAAGTTGTTCGCCGAGTCCGGCGCATCTGCAATCCATCTTGAGGACCAGCTCCATGGCGGTAAAAAATGTGGTCATCTTGCTGGCAAGGTTCTCGTACCCCCATCCACACACGTCTCTCGTCTCGTAGCTACCAGATTCGCTCTCGATATGTTGGAATGTCCCATGTTGGTAATTGCGAGGACTGATGCCGAAAGCGGGAGGCTTCTCAGTTCCAGCGTTGACCCTGGAGATCACCCGTGCGTCATGATTCCCACCATGGCCGACATCCTTGTGCCGATGATCTGTAAACAGTTTTATTCTAGGCACAGCTACTCCCGGTCAACCCCTTGCCGAGGCTCTCGCTGGCGCTGTCGCCACCACCGATGCTGCACGTATTGAAGAAGAATGGGATGCCGCACACCCATTGATGACCTTCGACGAAGGTAGACCCAGCTTCTCTTTCGCCTCATCCAACTGACGTCTGTTTCCTCAGCCGTTAAACGTGCTCTTCAGAACTCTCCTTCCATTTCCTCGCCCGATGCCGTATTCCAGCACTACAAATCTCGTGTCTCTGGAAAGTCAAACTCGGAGTCACGAAGAGTAGCCAAGGAAATCCTCGGAGAGGACATCTTCTGGGACTGGGATCGTATGTGTTCTATATACGTATTCATCCCGATGACTTACGTATAATCTATTTGGCTAGTTCCACGCACACCAGAAGGTTATTACCGCCTTCAGGCTGGTCTTGCCCCTGCTATTTCTCGTTCACTCCAGTATGCGCCCTACGCTGATCTTCTTTGGCTCGAGACATCGACGCCCGATCTGGAAGTGGCGCGATCGTTCGCCAGGGAAATAAGGGAAAAGACTGGTCAAAAGAAATGGTTGGTGTATAATCTCAGCCCCAGTTTCAATTGGTTGGATAGGGGGTTCACAAAGGATGATTTGAAAAACTTTATCTGGGAACTCGGAAAGGAAGGGTGAGTACCGTCTTTTGGATCCTTCATGCTTGCATCTTCGAGTGGTGCTCTTACGAGAATGTTTCTATAGCTTTGTCCTTCAGTTGATTTCGCTGGCGGGTGTGCACAGCAACGCCGTTACAACTGGTATGCCTCAGCTGCATTCGTTATACGCTCACCTGACGTGCTCTACAGCTGAACTAGCGGAACGTTACAAGACCGAAGGAATGCTCGCTTACGTCGACCTCGTCCAGCGCAAAGAAAAGGAAATCGGCTGCGACGTACTGACACACCAGAAGTGGTCAGGTGCCAACTACGTTGACTCCATCATCCAGACGGTCACGGCGGGATCTTCGAGCACATCTGCGATAGGCAAGGACTCGACGGAACATGCGTTTTAAATTTTCCCGCATGGGTCGACATGGGCCGCGGTTAGATGTATACCATGTATTTCCGCTTTCCGAGAAGATCAAAGTCACGCCAATATTCGAACAGGGCGTGATATCGATGCGCTAACGGATCTTGGTGCAGATCGAAACCTTTTGTTCCCATTTATGGATGAATGGGACAGTGCGACCATCCCTCTTGCGCGAATGCGTGACCTGAATCCTATTCGGAATTATGATCTCCCCGGGGCATTATTGTAAGCATGACCGCGCAACTTCGTCAGGAGCGTTGTAGCAGGTTGGTTTCCCGAGGTTGACGGCGCATCTATGGTGGGGATCTCCTTGCTATTGAGTTTTGGACTGGTGTCGTGAAACGCACCAAACTTGTCTGCCAGTAAAGAACGATCATCCAAATCGAACCCATGGGAAGCATATCAGATCCGGATCTGTTAAAATCGCGCCTTGATAGATTTGGATGCATGCAACAGAGCATTCGCGATGCAACCGTTGTAACTGTTTGCTATTGTATCGGAACGAGGATGCGTTGTTCGGACCTTGTGCGTCAGGTCAGGCAGCTTGAAAATACTCTTCCGCACCTGCTTCTAACCGTTCTCCAGTTCGCTCTAGATGAATCACTCACTAGAGAATGGACTGTGATGTGGAATGGAAGTTGGCACAGACAACACATGCTCCTCAAGGGAACGGCGATACCGTGCCGTCGTCGACCACGTTAAAAATTGGTATCCAACCGACAATTTGCGATGAAAAGGACCTGATTCGTACAATAGCGCCCATCTGAAGGCATTCCCCTTGTCAACGATTACGATCGCTAGACGTCGAGGCCCGACCATACATAAAAGGTGATATTTGATGCGATTCCCGACGCGCCATGCATCCTTGAACAATTGGCTTATGGATGACCTGATGGGAGCATAACGCTTGATGCGAATCAAAGAGGCATGCGATCAGGAATTCAGAGCGCGGTTCTCATGCGGCTACTCACGCGCACCCCATTGAAATGGAGTCAAAAGTCGAGCCGATTTTCAGCACGAGGTTCGTCGTCGTTCTTCCGAACGACACTGCACGTCCGCACCGCGAGCTCGGCGTTCAGCATTCAGCGCCAGCCTCTCCTGGCTGGAAATCTATCGTAATGGATTTCCGGCAATGGGGTGAGCAACTTGTTCTATTTCCTGGGATATAACGTCGTCGACAGTGGACTGAATGGTGGCGCACCGATCTCAGCATCAAAATACGTCAGTCTAGATTGATAGCCAGGACGTCTCCTCCTACAAGCAGGGTTTGAGGTGTTCCAGACTCATCTCCACCGTCGCCTCGTAACGACTTTCGTACTTGCTCATGGATGCCAAGGCGACCCAGATCGAATGACGTCGAGAGGGAGTTGAGATGACTCACCCAAGACGTTCTCGTCACCTCCGCCAACATTCTGCGGGATTTATGCCTCTAGCCTATCGTTTGTTCCGCTGGCACCAAGAGAATTGATGCGGAGGTGCACTGGTTGGACACCCCGGAGAGACGAAACATATACAACGGTGACTCACCTGAGAAGTTTGTGTATTTGTTCGAATCATTCAGCGAGACGGTGCCCATGAAAGGTGATCAGTCATCCATGATGCATAATTTTCATTGAGTAGGACATGGCCTGACCTATAGAGGGGGGCTGAGTGGAGCGACAGTGGGAAGATTAGAACAATGAAGAGGGAATGGTGCAGAACAGAAACAGGAACTTGAAACATGACAACAGAACAACCAGGGAGCTTATCAACGAGATGCGCGAATGAAGAGAGCTTGTAAATGGGGGCAGGTCAGTCGAATCTTGGAGGCTTGCCAAGCTCTTCTGTTTATTCCTTAAAGTTCCGCCTTCCCCTCGCAGAGAGCAGGGTATTCGCGAGGTCACCGATCGACCCTTCAACTCTGGGCCAGGCCTTAGAGGTAAGTCGTGTGCCATGTTGATTCACTAACCCCTCAGTGCGCATTTGGTCCCATTCAGCAAGTTCCTTGGTGTAGTATGAGAGGCAAGCGAACTTGAAGTGGCTACGCCTATGGGAGAAGAGCATAATGAATGACGTCAGAAATATTACTAAGGTACGAAGCAACGAGACAGAGGTCAAGTCAACGGTGACTGATGCTCGAGATGAGTACGCAAAATTCGCTGATGAAGTCAAGCAGAGCGTCCTGCCAAGGGTATGTGATTGAAAATTAATTACATCTGCACATGCACACCTTTAAATACGATCAATTAGAATACGATTAGCTGTGATTCTTGATAGTTCCACAAAAGCGACAAGACCAAAATTCATGTGGCATATCCCGTTCTCCACATACTGCACACGCCCAACCAGTTGAAGTAGGTGGAGAGTGCACAGTGCGAGAAGTGTCATTAGGTCGCACTGTCAGGCACGCATCACACTGTAAAGACAGGCCTGCATTGATCAGGGTGCAAGCAGGGCAAGTCCACGCAGCAAGTGGATCAGCAGTGTTCCATTCCCCGGTTGGTCTGCTCGCGTGTCGAGAAGGGCCAGAGTTTGAGCCCGAAGCGTTACGGGTACCAAGGGTATTGTCGTCGTCGTTCGTCAAGTCAATCAAGACGCCATTCGCTGCACTCGGCTTTGCAGCTTTGGCAGTCTCGCGCACATTAGATGATCCTGATCCACAAGTTTCCTCATCCTGCCTCCTGCGTTCAGCAGCCTTTGATGTGAAAGGTCGTCATCAGAGACACGTTTATATCGGAAGGGAAGACATACGCGGGCAGCAAGTTCACGAGGATTCAACCGTTCCAACGCACTGGATCTCCCACCGAGTTTACCACCCCCTTTCGTCAAGGATTCTGTTTTGCGTCGCCGTTCAGCGGCCTCGAGTGCGCGAACCTTGGCAAGTTGTGGTGAAGGATTGTGTGAAATACCGGTACCCAGTCTGTGACCAGGAGAGAAGAAGCCCTCGCCAGCGTAACCAGAGCGTTGAAGTGCATCATACTCATCCTCGAGTCCAGCGAGGAACTTGTAGAATTTCTCGTCATGGGGTCCATGTACATTATGCGTAAGCTAGCGAACCTGGTCAAGAAACGGTCTATCGGGTGTGTGAGCACACTTGCCTCGTGTAACATTGTTCGTACCACCGCGTCCTCTTCGAGAAAGGTATCCGATGCCCAAGCCGGACGTAGCCTCAGAAGGATCTTTTCGCCACCGTTTACATCTATGATAACGAAGATCAATGCGATGGAAACAAGCCTGGCACTTGCTACTCACTCAAACCTACGATCCGTGTCCACGACAAGCTCCATGAGAGTCCAGACACGAAAAAGGTTTGAACTCACCAAGTAGGTTTGGGCTATCAGGGAAGAACTCGGCAAGAGTCGGAAGGACCCAACCATGTTTCCGCATGATGGGCTTTACCAATGAGGCCACGCGCTGCAACAAGGCTAGGGCACGCTCGGCCCTGGGCATGTCTGTGAGATGAGTAAATGACTTGACGAACGTCTCGGCCATGTTGCCAGAGCGGTCGGATTGACAGGCAGAGGTATAAAGAGAGACGCGGCTGAGGGATCCAGCCTAAGGGGGGCTGCGGCCCTCAAGCTCAAGTACCGTGCTGACGCGTCAAAGATCGAACGACGCGTGGCCGTTGTTGACCAAGAATTTAGTCAGCGCCACTCCTCCAAGGACTCATCTAGAACTTTCAAGTGGATTCACAGTCACTGATGACTTCGAGATCATCCGTGAAAACAACGATGCCTGTCTTGGTGGGTGAGCTTGGCTGTGTACGTGGTAAACGAAATTGAGGGCGACGACTCGTTCCTAGGTGACCCTGTCGCGTATCCAGACGTATTTATGCAACGTCAACGCTAATTACTTTGCTCAACAGGCCGGATTTTTTTGGCGAGAAACGAATGAATGAATCTACCAAGTATACAATTCCCCCATCAAAACTTGGCGCTGCTCCAAGTGGGAACTACTAGTAATGAGGCTATTCGCTTCATTCACTAAGAGAGGACATGCCGTGAGACATGTGGGACTTGGCACCCAGTTGAGCAGTTTCCTGCTTTGCCGAACCAATGTGCCTTGGACCCATGATTATTCGAGCCTCAAGGCCTCATGAGCCAATGGTACTTTCAGCCTAACCGGGACTAAGCCTCCTTAAACCATCCTATTTCGAAAGATCCGTCCAGGAACGGCGATGACCCTGCACGATGTCCCACTCTAGTTCCCTGTTAAAGGTTGGCTGTATGGAAACAACATGTCGTACCCGACGTACCCGTCCACCAGCAAGCCGTTCGCCCTTGTACTCTGACGATGAGCCTAATCCCTGCAGACACTGTACTTCTTTCCGATATCAACCTCTACGCCTCTGTTCAAGGTGTGTTGTAGTCATCTGGGTGCCCTTTCGAGCAAACACCGCTTTTATCAGTTGCCGTCACATGCGCTGCCCTGTACGACCATGGTAAGCCGCCTCGATACGCCGAACTGCTTGGTCTGGATGGCGTCGACTGACCCTTGTTTTGGCGCACAGCTCTCGCTCTCTGTCGCGAGGTGGGTGGCGTGACCAAAGTGGCAGGAGAAGAGAGCTGACGACGCGGCCCTAGGTAGAACTCATTTGGGTGAGCCGATTGATGGCATGCATCCCCTGATACCGAGTTTCGCTATCGCAGATGAAACCGCCAACGCTCATAACGATATTATACGTGATAGTGAGCACGACGAAGCACGTTGGATGAATTCCGCCTCACGTTTTCCATAGGAACGATACTTGGGTGATATTGCTCTCATGTACCTTGCTGCGTCCGATTGTCATATCAGTGCCTGATGTTTGAAATATTGTCTTTTCCAGTGTTGGGCTATGTTGTAAGATAATCGCATCCGCCTCAGAATCCTCGTTAACGTAGTCATGGGATAGTATGCTTCTCGGTATCAAATTCAGAAGAGGTAAGCGCTAGATGCTTTCTCCAGTGATCATCCTTGTTGAATTCGCTCAAGGAGTAAGTAAGCATGCAAGAGTCAATTCTCCTCACCTATGCAATATTTTTTCTTGATTAGGTGTACGTATCCTTGATCTCGACCTTTTATTACCGATTGACTGTGGATGTAGGTATACGACTTTTCCAGTTTCGTGCGTGGGGAGCGCTTGTGTACTCATGGGCCACACAAGGTCCTTGATTCCCCTGTCGACAAAACGCGCGCAAAACTGAAATCGATGTTTCGTAGCGACCATGCAGCTCCGGATATATGCGATGTACAGACGATCCAGACGGATCTTGATCCTTTTACTTGGCTCGTTCTTGTGCGAGATCGTTGCGATTGCGGTGATCATATGGCGCACCATCGGCCCCTACAGTCCCCTCAGAGGTTCGTTTCATTCCGATAGTCACGCCCCGCGTCGGACGCTCATGCCAAGACACCCAGCGATGAACATCTCTGTTTCCGGAGAGCATTTCTGCTCCTTCTCGGGCATCAACGAAAATTTCATCTACCTCTTCATTCCCTTTCTCTGCTTCGAGTTTCTACTCTTCATCTTGGCCGCGCGCGTGTTTACGGAGAATGTGAGACGCAAGAAGGAAGCCGCCAAAAAGAACACGGGCTTCACGGTGAATCCGTTCATGTGCATCCTGGCGCGCGACAGTCTGTGCTACTTTTTCGTGTGAGTCGACCCGACCGGCGTCGTGCGGGACCGTGTGTTGACGCGCATCGCACGCAGCAACCTCGTCGCTTGCGCCGTCGTCGTTGGCCTGTGGCGGGGCGTCACGGTGCGTCGCATCGCCCGGACGCGCCCCGCATTAGTGCTGACGATCCCGGCCCTCTTTTATTTTATTTTATTCTAGGCGCTCTACGCGAACATGTGCATCCCGATCGTCATGTTCATCGAAGTCATCGTCGGCACGCGACTCATCCTCGACTTTCGTGAGCGGTACGCGCGCGCGTCGGACGACGACGACACCGTCGTCTCGGACAGATACAGCTCCCTCCACTTTGGAGACGGGGACGTCCGTGCGGACTCGACCCGCATATCCATCCGGTGCGACACGGAGACGATCGTCGTCACGGACGTGGGCGTCTAGTTGGGTGCCAATGACGGCGGAAAGGTCGAGCGCGCGGGCGCGGGCAAATGGGGTTTACCGTAAGGGATGCGTTGGCACGTAGTAATAGTACTATATATGCACGAGCGTTTTTTTGTCGTACCCGGAGTCCGTTGAACGTCACTGCCGCTGGTACGTGGTGTCTTATCATCGCTCAAGATCGGAACGAGTTCGCTCGGGCGCTTGGGCGCAAAAAGCCTGCGACGATTGGTACGAGCGGGGCATTGGCTTCTCAGCACATTTCGATCGATGGGAAATTTCCCGTTAGCGATCTGACACCGGTTTCAGGGTAAACTTGAAGCTGTTCCAAGTAATCCCTTGGTTGTACGACGAGCGGTGCTATTGCTACCTCGGCGAATCGGCGTGGGTTACACTCTGGTGCACGTTGATCGTGGATCTCCAGGGTTCGCCTGCGTGGTCGTCATGGCCCCGTGCTGTGCCAGTGCTGGTTGAACGTTGACTATTCAGTGCATGAAAACGCTGTGCAGAGCCGTCGTGGTTGGGAGGTGCTCGTAAGTGGCACGCAGTCCTTGTTCGGATGACAGTGGTGTATCGTTCCCGGGCCGCACGCCGGGCTAGAGCGAACAGATCCCATAGGCCGGGATCGTACCAATTGGAGACGATCAGATTGTCATGGGTAAAATCACTGTGATTACAGGCTACTCGCAGGGAATCTAATTATACATATGAGCGTATTTGTGCTCGAAACGGCCTATCGTACGCAACCAATGCCATGCAGGGAATAAGGATAATGAGGAATCTAGAAAACACATGAGACTCGGTAAGGAAGGTGAGCGTCCATGCAAAAATAAACACAACATGTAGACTGTGATTGCTGTAATTCGGGAACACAAAGGAGAGTGGAGTCCTGTCAGACAAGACGGACATATGAGAACGGAGGTGCAGAAATGAGCAACGTATAAAGGAAATGAAGCAAGAATAGACGCGGTGATCACGGAACATGGCTTTCTTCGTCATGCTTCGTAGCGCAGTAAACCCTGATGGAACGCACAAAATCCAATTTCTCGCGCGGATATAGAGGGTCAGGGGGAGGGCTCATATTTCCACAGTCAGTGGAAGGGCGCGCAGAAGCGGGATGTTCCAGAGAGCTGCGGTGTGTGTTTGACTGAGGCGCCATCGCAAAAGGGGAACCGAGATCAGGGTGAGAGTCAGGGCATTCGGAAGGCCAATTAAACCGTTTGCGACGAAAGCTGGAGCGGTCATTAATCACGGTAACCACCATTTATCACCTCGTGTAACGTACCTCTCATAGTCCCAAATGAAGTCATCCACCATTTGCTGGTCAAACGGAAGGTTCTTCTCTCGAGCGATGTCCTCCAGAAACTCGGAAAGCGCAGCCTTGCATCCGATGAGTGAATGCAAGTGCTTGCACGCATGCATCTCGAGTTCGAAAGGTGATATGGGAATAAATGTAGCGGGCCAAAGAATGAGGCCAGGAGATTGATTGGGATGGGAGTGGACGGGATTAGATAGCGGAGGATTGATCCCGAGACGCCCAGCTGCTTTGGCGCTAATCGTGTCAGGAACCGTGGAAATAGAAGATAAGCTATCGTCACTATTGCGGTCACCCTTCGAGCGCTGCTTCCTGTGATGGTCCCATTCAACATGTGTCACCCATTTGGCAAAGTCCTTGCCGGCTTTCTTGAGAGAACCACTACCGTGGCTATCCGAACTTTCAGCCGAAGAGTCATCCGAGTCTTGGCTCGAAGGTGGCGCCAAGTACAGATTGAATTCGTGTAGTCTGCGTTGGTTATGCCGCTTGAAAACATTGTCAAGAACATTGTCAAGGAACTTGCTCGGGTGTGGGTGTACGGAGAACTTGCGCGAAAGCATGTCTTCAAACAGTTTCTCTAGGGACTTGGAGTTTTCTACATTTCGATCCCACAGGGCAACCGGATCATAGGGAGGCACAGGGAGCACATCGTCCTCTGCGTCGACTTCGAGAGTGGAAAAACGGCTCTTGGTGCTAACGAAATCGTCATCGTCATCATCATGACCGTCGTTGGTGATATGTGGGCGAGCAGCGATCGTGTTGTCGTCAGCACCGTCGTCGTCATCATCATCATCATCACCATCGAAGGAGGAAGATGACGACCGCGCGTCGCAGAGGATACCATGAGAGTCTTCCGATGGCTGTGGTGGATGCTTCGCATAGGGGAAATAGAGATAATCGTCGATCAATTCGAGACGGCCGCCCCGAGCGAGAACTCTCCTGGCTTCGAGCAGGACGTGTTCCCATCGTTCATAGGGAATGCAGAGGGACAAATTAGCCATCCTCACAAGGTCAAACATGTTCTTGGGAAAGGGCAATTTATACTTGACGCTGCGACGGGACGTGAGCATGCGGAATGTGTGGCAACGAGCGAGAGAGGCTTACAAGTTGCCTTGTTTCCACTGCACGTTGCTAGGCGACTCGAGGCCGTCGCGCAAGCGGACGGGGTCGAGAAGATCGAAACCGATGACGTGTGATGATGGCCAGAACTCGGCCGCCTCCACTGCCCATCCCCCGGCCCCACACCCGAGGTCAAGAATAGTTTTTGGCGAGGAACGTGAGAAATCGAGGAATGATGGCGAGTTGTTGCGATTGAGACGTTGTAAGAGAATTTCGGTATACTTGTCGCTAAACAAGGGTCAGCGTGGCACGAACGACCAAATGTGGGTGCGTACTTGTCTAAAATGGTTCTATCATAGGCGAGCATGTAGGGAGCGTCGGCGCGTGGATAGGGGTGATGTTTCATCCCTCGTCGTACGATAAAACGATCTTCTTTCTCGAAGGCATCTATGGAAGGATCGCGTGGGGTCGGTCGTGGTGGGCGAGGGGATTGATGGACTTGCGTAACTACGTCGTCAGGCGGGACGCGATGTGAGAGAGGGAGCGTGGAAGGTTCGGGCTCGGGCAGAAAGGAGGATTGGGATCGTTTCCTTTTCTTTAAAAAGTGCTTGATGACACCCTCGCGCTTGGGAGAGTCTTCCTTGGGATTAACGGTGCCATTGATGGGAACGAGAGGGAGACGCAAGTCTTGCTTTGAGTGCTTCCGGTGGAACGGTTTGGGGATTGGGGAATCCTTGCCCATTATGCTGAAGAAGCCGGAGTCGATGCTGAACAAAGAGCAGCGGCGCTGACGGGGGCTGTCGAACGGATCGGAGGGGTCTACAAGGAACAGAAAAGAAGATCGGGGGTTGGGATAAAAGGGATCGATGAGGCACTCGTCGTCGTCGTCGTCGTCCGTGAGTGGGAGGAATGAAACGAGAGCAGTGACCTGGTGAGACATCGTGGGGTATAAGACTGTCACGTATGGGGATGCCAAAGCGGGTGTGGAGGGCTGCCAAAGGCCCTTTGTGATGTGGCAACAAAGGGAGGAAGGGGCACGAGGCAAGTGCGGACGGGAGTGCTTTGTTGACAGGAGGGGTGGAGGAGGAGGGGGATAGCACTCGGAAGACACTGCATCCTATTAACTGTTCGGAAGTCAGACCAGTGCGATAATTTTATCGCCGACCTCGCTCGAGTGTGTCATTCATCATCACCCAGGCTGTGTCCTCAGCACGAGCTCTGGATCGACGTCTGCCTGGACATCCGGACCAGGGCCAGTACAACGCCCGTTCGTCAAGCACCAGGACAAGCCAGACACGACACGCGCACCTTGTCTTGTTCGACCAGCCGAGCGTGCACAATGGCATAAAGATATGCCCATAAAGGGTAGTCTCCACCGTCCGAGCCAATGCTTGGGACGCGCAAGAGCCGCATCGCCATTCGCCAAGCCCGCATCACCGCGCAAATCCACTCTTGTCATACCCCATGTGTCGTCCGCTTTTACCGCGCTGCAAGGTACACGCACTTGCTTCTGGATCTGATTATTAAAAATAGCTATCTGTCTAAATCTGCCCTGGTTTCGAGTGATCTACTGCATCCTGATCCTGGTCGAACCGAGCTGCAACATTTCGGGCAAGGCCGGGGGTGTTCATCAAACGCGCTCAATCACCACTCCATTAGCAAGATTCGAATAGCCGCGGAAACGGGGGCATCGATAAGGCACACCGTAGCGAATCATGTGGACGGCTCAATCCTCGTCTTTGCGTGGAGGGGGACCGCAAGGCTGAAGCATCCGCTGGGAACATCACATATTGGCGCCGTGAGCACAGCAAGTCCGCAAGAACCGTACCTCTGTCATCTCGAACTTTGTCCTTCCGATCGCTTCCCCGTCCGCAAGGGCGAGGTACGACGTCAACGGAGAGTGCCCGACGATGGACGCGAGCGTGTCCCGGTGTTGGTGAGTAACCCAGTCGCTGCGGAGACACATGAGAGTCATCCCCGGACCCAGCTGACGCAGCACCTACTACTTAGTCAGGTCGGCGTGCCCTTGGTAATAGAGCGTCAGGCGCTGCGTCGTGGGAGAGGATTCGAGCACGCACCTGTGCCAGTGTACCTAGCATGCACTCGAATCGGCGTCAGTACCAATGTCGGCCCAAAGTCGCGAGAAACCCACAGTGCTCCAGCTGCGTGTTTGCGGTATACCTTAGCTCGGACGACTGTGTCAAAGCGCATCAGAGAGTGAACGGAAAAGGGAGCGTAGTCAGCTTACCATGGCTGCGTTTGTCAACGCACCGAACCGACGCCGCCACAAGGCCCTTTCGGTCACGTGGTGTCATACCACCCCACGTAAATGCCTCCAAACAAAAACGACCATCATCATGTCGACGGACCCCTCCAAAATACGCGCCAAGCTCGCGAAGCTGGACAAGTCGCTCGACGAGCTCGAGTCCCAGCTCGAACCGCTGTTTGCAAAGTCTCTCCCCGAGACTCTGCTCGCGCTTGATACGATCCAGCAGGCAAAGCTGCACACCATCATTCCGTACGTCGTATACGACCTCATATTCGGTAAGCATACCCCGACAGGCCCAATCCGCCCCGACGCTGATCCGTACCAGTCTATCTGAAATCTCGTGGCATAGATCCAAAGACGCACCGCGTCGTGGCTGAGCTCGTACGTGTCATCCTCTCACACATCGCGCACACAGCTTAGCAAACACACTAGGAGCGCGTTCGTCAGTACTTTGACAAAATTAAACTTGCAGAAGAATCCGATCAAAAACGTATGATCTCTTTCATCCTGTCGGTGTTCGGCAAGAGGCTGACGACGCGCGCACAGGAAAGCTGGGCGTCGACAAGGAAGCCGCTAGTCGATTCATTAAACATGCTATCGCTCAGGCGAAGAACGCGCAATTAGTAGACGATCCCTCGGATGCTGTACCAGTGGCCGGTCCTAGTGGTGACCGTATACCTGCCAAGGTCACTGCCAAGATGATGGCGCGCGCAGAGTACCAGAAGGAGCTCAGGGAACTGGGAAGCGAGGAGGAAGACGACCTCGATGTGATTGATGAACAGGCTGACGAAGACGAAGTAATACTTGTAGATGGTCCGCCTGCACGACTGGATAAAGGCAAGGGGCGGGCGTCAGAAGAAGCTCCTTCAGGACGTAAAAGACCTCGCATAGACCCCTTTTCCGGTGATCATCGATCCATTCTTTCAACCATAGATCGCCTTCTCACATTCCCCAGGTCTTGCCATCTCTGGGTCGACGCTCCAGAAACCAGATTCCAGCAAAAAGGTCAAGCTCTCCAAATCGGTGTCGCTCGGATCCACGCCAAACAACGATGCTTCGCAGGGAACATCTGGCTCGACATCAGAAGAGCGAGAGGCAAAAAAAGCTGCGAAAAAGGCAAAGCGTAAAGCAAAAAAGCCCTGAAGCTCGTTCTGATAGGATACTCTTTCGAGTACACCTTCGTGCATTGATTTCCGCGAGATATACAAACGTAGATCATTCCACCCTACCGCATCCAACACGTAAGTTTTAAAACAGTTAGTGGCCACAAAGTCACTAAGAGAAGAAGAAGAAAACTAAAGCGTACAATTCGAGATAAAGATACAAACTCCCTTCACATCACGACGCACCCCTCGCGGTCAACGTTCTCACCCGGCGTATTGTTTCCAGACGACGTCCTGCTACTTGGCATCCACCACTTCATCTTCCCGTACAGCCTCCCGCCTTCCTCGGGCTCGCTTGCGGACCCGTTCTGCGGCTTTCTGTTTGCTTTCTTCTTCCGTTCCCTCATATGTCGTACTGCATCGACGGTCTGCCAGCCGTAAAACGACTTGATCACCACCCTCTTCTCGTCACACTCGTCTTGTCCGACCTTGAGCTCTTCGCCATCCCTGCCATCCAGATACCCCAGCTTCCTCGCCTCCCACGAACGCCACCCCTTTCGAGGTCGGGTGTTGACCACCATATCCTTCACAGAGCGTTCCCCCACCGAGCGGCAGTCCACGACGACCAGCTCTGCATCCCTGATGCCCCTTTCGCTCGCTCGACGCACGAACTCTTTGAGCACCGTCCCAGAGATAGACGTGCTGTCGGCCTCCAGGACCCGTAGTTTCGGACAAGCATGAATGAGCGCTTTAAATGCATCGTTGCTTAAATTGGTCGCATAGGACACCGTCAGATGATCCAAGGCATGTCCCGGCTGCGGTGGTTCCGGCTTCTTGGGTGAAGCCGAGTTCTCTTCCGCTGGCTCCGGAGTGATCGCCTCAAGGACGGCGTCCGTGATGTCGCAAGCGTCCTCCAGGTCAAGCTTGCGGATGAACGGCGTGGTGCCGAGGAGGCGCACCAGACCATCGCTCCTGAGCGTATGTCCGATGCCTGCGAGCTCGAGGAACTCGAGACGCGGAACCGAATGCGCGAGGTTCGAGCACGCAGTGTCTGTGAGCATGATGCAATTAGAGAGCGACAGATGCCTGAGGGCCGTCACGCGGCGCCTGTATCGACGCCAATCCCTTGGATCCCTTCCTGCTTCTCGGGCCGTCAACGAAATGGTCTCTCCGAACCCCGTTCCGTCCTCGGGACAGGATACGAACGCTTCCAGTGCGGAGTTGTGCAGGCTATGGCAGTAGCTTAGGTCAAGAACTTCGAGGAGAGGCGCAGCCTTTCCCAACGTCGCCAGCGTATCGTCGTTGACCATCTGGAGCCCACACAACCAGAGTTCGTTTAATGCAAGGCGAGCGCCTCGTGCCATCACCGCGGCCCCGAATGCGCACACGCCATCACCGTCGATGTTGGTACATCGGCTCATATTCAGGGACGCAAGTTGGGAGCAAAGCGCGAGCACGTCAAAGGTGGCGTTCGTGACGGCTTGCAGCCCCTTCACGTTCAAGCTACGCAGAAAAGGTGACCGAATGAGAAGATTATGGAGCGACTGGGTCGTCAAGGAGGTACAACCTTGCAGGGTGATCGTGGTGAGCTGCGTATACGTAAAGTTTACGATGGGTGCGGAGCGCACGCAAAGGCCGCCCGCCACATCGATCAATGTCGTCGGGGAAAGGTAAGTGTGTCCAGATAGATCGAGGTGCTTTACGAACGGACCAGACAGTTCCACGAGGGAGGCAAGAAAGCTGGCAGATGCAGCAGGGAACGCCCGGAGGTCCACGTCTTGCCATAGCTGACCATCGAAGACCAACGTACGCCATAGCTTGGAAACCTGACCTCATGAATGATTCACCGAATCATTTCGGACAGGAATCGAGTATACCCACCCTGCTCAGCTTGACAAGCTCTCGCATGGCACGATTTCGCCCCACCCAATGATTCTTTGACGAACACGCCGTCATGACCGACCATTTGCCGCTGTTCTCTAGTTGTTCTTGATCTGCTTCGTGAAGGGAGATCAAGGCCGAGAACACGCGAAGCAGAAGCTCCCTTGGCAACATCTCGCTGAACAGATCTCGGGCGTAGAGCGGGAGAGGCATGAAATCGTCTTCAAATTCAGGAACGACATCAAATGCAGACTTGGGAAGCGGAGAAGAATACGAGCGGCCTTTGCCTCTCGAAATAGCGACCCCTTCTGGACGGCAATTGTCGGGCGGGCACCAGATGGCAGCCGTGTCAAGGGCGACTATGGGCGCCTCATGCATGTCCGCACCGGGCCGGGGCGAGGAGGTTCGGGTAATTTCCCTTGTTTGCCAGGGGAAGAGGCAGTTGCCTGTTTCTAACGGCAACAGGTCGTTTCCCAGTGAGTCAGCAGGGTCGTTGGTAGGCGCTGTCACTGAGGGACCGGCGACATCCGCCTTGCTTCTAGACAGCAATCTGCGGGCGAGGTTGACTGGGGACTTTGAGGACGCGGCGAGTTTGATCCTGATTTTAGACATGGAGGGGGTGGTGGAGTGGATGGAAAGGTTAGATAGAGACCTCGTACGAGAGGGAACCTTGGCGAGGGCGTGTGGGTCGTCGTCCGCCCGTACGACAGTGCTTTCTCTCGAGCTGGACGGGGAGTGAGTTGACGAAGCTGTGTGGAGAGAGGTGCAGGTGGACCGATACGAGGACGGCCCTGGTATGGAGAGCCAGTCGTCGACGTTGTAGTCCAAGCTGGGAGGCGAGAACGAGAGAGGAGGCAACGTGGGTGGCTCCTTCGCTTTGCCTGTGTCGGTCAACGAGGCAGGGGCGCCGTCTTGACGGACGGCATCAAACGGAGTAGAAGGGCTGGTTAGATTAGATACTGGATGGTCCGCGCTGGTCTCGGGTGGCGGGGGCGACTCGATCGACGACAATGGGGAGATAAAGTCGGAGAAGTGGTGGATGCCGGAGGGATCTGGATGCTCCGAGAGCATGTCTGGGTGGGCTGAGGGCAGCGGGGTCGACGTGGAGGGCTTTAATGCATCTTGGCGGGCTTCGTCTGTGTGCTTCATGGGGTGAATCGTACAGAACGAGAAGGGAGATAAGACATGTCAAGGTGGACGGTATCGACAAGAAGGTCGCTTGAGCAAGCTAGAAAGAGACAGGTCTGATCACTCAGGGGTTGGAGTGCAACTAATACTATTGTTCAAAACAGAAAGCGAGGACATCACGAAACAGAGCAAAGGAACGGTTAAATCGAAATCGAAACGGTTACCAATAAGAATATATCGACCAACATATACCGTGCACAAACTGCCAAACAGGGCGCAGGGCGAAACAAGTGTTCGACCAAGGTGGTAAATGAAACGGGTGGATCCATGCGGATACGACGATCAGGCAGCCCCTGCTCGGGGGTTCTCCTTTGCCTTCTTCCAGTTGGCGGTCGCAAGCTTGAATCTGCCCAATCCATCAGAGCCCACGTACATGCTACGCCAAACCCGCTCACCTCTCCTGATGAGGCATATCAGGGTCCGACTCCTTCAGTCGCGCCATTTCGGACTGCATGAATTTGTTAAAAGCGCTAAGCTTCTTTCGTCCTCCGCCCCCAGCCGACGACTCTGCAGACAGTTGATGTTAGAGCCGACAGAACGGCGACGACAACAAAAGACACGAACTCGTCTTCTTTGCGGGCTTCTCGGCGCCTGTCTTGCCTTCTGTTGCTCGTGGGGCCATCGCTGGGTTCGGGTGCAAGGGCACTGGGGCTTTCAGAATCTCGGAAAAAAAAGTTGAATCCTGGAGCGCACAGACCAGCGGCAACAGGGGCGGTGAGCAAAAAAGAATTGTGGCCAAACGTGAGCAGGCGACGCGGAAAAAAGAAAAAAGGACATTGGCACACCTTTCTGAAAAGTGCGAACTTGAGGCGAGGAAACGAGTCAGGTGTGGTTGTCTGTGCAAGGATGGAAAGTTCATGTTGGCTCGCGTTGACCGGACCTTATACAAGCAAGCTTTCAACTTGGACCACCTTTCGAGGACCTACCGTCAAGGACCCCAGACACACCTCGTCAGCCTCACGTAATCCCCTTTCGATCCCATCAAGCACTGTAAACTCGTCGCGCTGCGATCAAACCTTTCGTGCGTATTTAGAGGTGGCCCGATGATAAGCAGGGGCAACGTGTCCGACTTGCGGTTACGACCCGTTCACATACGTCTTCCGCTGGCCACCTTAGAGAGTCAACCTACTACCGAGTTGGGCACCCGAGATGGCACCCGATATCTATCGCACAAGGTTGAATTGGACCTGTTGAGCGTGGTACCCGAGGTCGCTTCTTAGAGTTAGATGTGTCCTTGTTGAATCACGATCTGGCTCCGATTAAATCAAGCGCTGAATTTGCAGGGCACGAGTGTTATATTTCGCGCGGAATCCTGTGGGTCAGACGACACCAGGTTGAACAAGATGAATCGAAATATTACACCGCGATCCAACCTCTCAGGTACGACACGACACCCCGATATTAGGCATGTGCCTACGACTGCATCCGATGCTTCACGTGCCAGGTCCTCTCTTCCCTTCGTTGGCAATACTCTTTATCAAGCTTGTGCCGCTCACGATCCCAGTGGTAGCAATCAAAAATTTCCGTCCTGCGCGAGATTAAGTCGCCTGACTCTCGCATGCGCAACAGTCTGACCTTTGTTCTGTCTACTGACCCATCTCAGTGCTGCGATCTCAGTGTATGTGCAACCGCCAAGGAAAAACACGACCGTCGTCGTCGGCTGTTGAGACTGAACTAAAATCCCCAGGTTATCGAAACAACAGACAGCTCAAGTCCTCGCACTTACGGAGTGAAGAGATGGATGCAGTTACCGACCCCGTCCCACCAGATAGCGGCTGCACTATGTCGAACGTTTTTCCTGGAATGGTGGATAACACATCCTCGAAACCTTTCCAGCCGACGATAGGGTGCGCAAAGAGTTCCCTGGATGTTGAACCCTTTCCTTTTCCGTCGTCCATACTGGCCTTCTCCGCAGGGTTACTGATGACGCCGCTCTTTTGAGCGACACATTGCACCAACCGAATGCTGATCGGCGCGTAGCCAGAGTATACATAGCTGATATCATTCTCGAGCTCTTCTAGTGCCTCCGGGTTGTCGTCGATGAGAAGACGTAAAGACTTGCGCACCGTCGTGAATGGTAGTTTGTTTGGTGCAGGTGTTGATGCAGGGGGTGGATTTTGCAGGAGCACAGAAAGGGGCGGCGCGGATAAAGAGAGCAAAAAGGGCAGTAGATGATATCCGTAGGCCTTTTGGAAAGAAAATCAACAAGAAAAGAGGTGTAAGAAGCTACGGGCCATGCCTGTAAGAACTCCTTCTTCACATTCTCCAGCAGGCGAGTCTTGATTCCACCCGTGGTTATGCTCGCCAGACAAAGGAGTCTAGCGATAGTTTGCATATCCGCACCCTGAGCAATCATCTCTTCAATGGCGTTGACTTGTGCCGTGATCTCGTACGAGGCGAGAAGGTCTTTCCTCCGTAGTCAGCGATATGCCCAGCTCCAATTCTAAACTACATACTTTGTTGAATTTCCAGGGACTTGTAGAAGAGTTCTGTACGTGTCTGTGGGACCAGCATCTCTGACAGACCGGTATCTGAGATGTGGCCTCAACAACGATAGTGACGTGACGCTTGAAATCACCTACGCAGTCTCAGTGCCTCATGTTCTGTTTTCAGGCCACCGAGTCTACCAACAAAGTCACGGAGCTGCGCTACTGTCTTGGCCTGTAAACGAGCCTGTGTGTGGTGTCGATGAGATGGTATTCGCGATAAAGCGGTCAGCGTACTTTGTAGTCCTCGTCAATTCGATGTGCCAGACGATTCAGCCGTTTTCCAACAGAGGAGAAATTCAAATCTCGCAGTTCCGCAAACAAAGGGTCGTTTTCAGCTGATAGTAAATGTTTTTTTGTCTTCTCATTCGTGACTGGGGTGATGCTCGTAGACGCTTGTGAAGTACTTGGATTGGCCGGGTCTGGCGCGGGTGGGGGGTTCAAAAGGCTCAGAGGGAGTTCAGCCTGAGCTAACAAGGTGTAAGAAGTTAGCTTGATTATGAACAAAACTGCCTACAATTCTTGATGCCGATTAACTCATCGATGAGACCTTGGTACGTTAATTGAGTGAGCATTGGAGTGATCATATCGACATGTCGATCCAAGATGATCAAAGAATCGAACGGCGCTGATGGATTCAGAGAATCCGCATTGGCCACCGCCTGCTCGGGGAGCGGCTTAGTCAAGAGCGTAGCAAGTTTCTGTCCCGAACGTCAGTCTGTTGTTCACATAAATCCGATTATATGCGCCGTTACCGAAGCATAATCGCCCTTGCCAATGATGCGGGGATAATGGTTGAACGTATGCTGTAGTGCATCCAAGGCCAGCGCAGAGTTGTATATAATGCTTTCATCACCGTCCTGCGAAGAGAATGAAAAACGAGACATTTTATGCAGTCAGCCTAGATATACTGACCACCCATAGTTCCTTGAACGCACTGTCATATTCCAATGAGATGACATCTTCCTCGAGGGGTATAAATTGCAGGTTGTATGACGCGATAGTCACGTCGCCAAGCACACCCTCCTCCTCGAGTATGCGAGAAACAAGGGTGGAAGTCCGGGGCACGAGAAATAGGGTGTATCTATACTTGTGAGATTCTTTGGCGGACTTCTTGATCTGGTCTGATGTTGGATTGGTAGCCATGACATACGGAAGCGAACATCACTGACCGGCGATTATCTTGACGTATTTGATAAGGGGCCTACAGAGATAAATCACGTTCGTGGTGGTCGAGGTCAGAGGACCAGGTTCGAGCCAGAACATCTTGTCGACACCGTGATTCTATCCACCAATCAACGATGGCACGACGCGTAGTCTCGACAAAACATACCTTCAAAAGTGCGACTTCCGTGACAAGGCCGAGCGGTCCGGAGAGCGTCGAATCGAGCACGAGTGTCTTTGCACCATTCACCTGTACGATTTGAGTATGAACAGGACATTGGATGTGGATACACTTGCCGAATTGAGAGCATTGACCAACGCCTTCTTGGCAGCATCTCTGAGCACCTGGACATTCAATCCCTGTTCATTGTCTTCGACGCCTGACGCGGTCTGGAGATCCGTCGAGGACGGCGCTGTGGCTGCTGCTGCCATTGCGGAAGAGTGGCAGTGCACAGCCACTAATTACAGGGTTGGCAGAGGTGGATATGTAAAGCAACCTCCGCCAACTTGCCAGCAGCAATCCAAGCTTCGAGCTCAAGGGCGGTCCTCAAGTTGAACCGCAACCACGATGGAGACGCCGACACACCCTCCAGAGTACGATGATAGACACCCGCTGCTATCCTTGCTGTCAGCCTCGTTCTGGGTGACCCGTACGTCTTTTAGTTCCATACGTTCAACGTAAAGAATCAAGCGTGTGTCACAGTATGGTTACTCTCCTGGGTCAAGTCGCTCGTCGCTTTTGCCACCATCTCCGTTCCTCGGTTGATTTACTTTGTGCTGTCGTATTCCATGACACTCACGGTCTGCTGCTCCCGATCACTCGCTCGTCAAATACTGATCTCCTCCTTTGTCTAGCTCAACTTTTGGTCCTTCGCGTTCCTCTTCGCCGCGTCCGCAGTCGCCTTGAACTACTGGATTCGCTTGCGGTATCTCAATACCTACTCACAGCTCAAAGAACCGCCTCTCGTTAAACCAGATGTCAATGCTCTTCATCCGGATGTTAATACCACGGAATCACCTCCGGCGTTTCACAACTACCTAGACGACTTTCTCCAAGCTGTGCGCGTGTTCGGGTTTCTTGAAAAGCCGGTCAGTATTCCGTTGCCTACGTCCGCTCATCTAATCGCGTGGCAGGTCTTCCATGAGTTGGCAAGGCATCTGCAGACCAGACGGCTTATCGCTGGAGACAGTATTTCTCTCGACCAGGATCGCAACTTCTACTGTGTCATAGACGGGACCGTGCAAGTCTTTGCGCGAACTGGCCAGACTACATTGCAGAATGGTTCTTGGGACGACGAAGACATGAATGGATATCAATTAATCAATGAAGTTCGTAGTGGAGGCACATTGTCCAGCCTTTTCAGCATCCTTAGTCTGTTCACCGACGAGATCAAGTTGAGCTGGCAGGAGGATCCGAGACGCGTACCCTCCGCGAACCCCAACATGCATACAACCCCCTCCCAGACAAATGTCGGACGTATAATCACCGACGTGGCGCATCTCGATCTTGAGCCCGAGCCGTCTTCTCCTACCCCTCTGTCCCGCAACCGGGCGTCGTCAGTCGCGTCATCAGGTTCTACTGCTCACCCGGCAGGATCGATTACGGGTATGACTGATACAAGACAATCCCACACACCACCGGACGATCCATCACCCCCACGATCAGAATCTATTCAGCAATCTCTACGCCACGGCATCGTTGGAAGAGCGACAGAGGACAGCACATTAGCAGTCATTCCTGCCGAGGCGTTCCGAAGAGTGACCAAGAAATTTCCGAAAGCGACGGGTCATATTGTCCAAGGTAAGCACCGACATTCAAATACTTAATACAGCGATAACCTTCTTGCGAAGTAATCCTAACAAGGTTCTCGCGAGTGACCTTCAATGCAGCCCACAAGTATTTGGGACTGACTACAGAGGTCCTCCGCACCGAGAAGGCAATCAATGAAATTGCATGTCATCCATTACCAGATTCATTCTACGAAGGTGGCGGACTGCGTTCTTTGCGCCAACGCTTTGATGATGTCACAGTCCAAGAATCCGATTCGGAGAGCGATTACTTCAGTCACGAGGCCTCACCATACATGTTTTCGTCGGGGAAGGTCAATAGCACTACTAGCGTGGCGGAGAGTCCTATAAATCCCATGCCCTCGCGCAGCTTTGCCCCTCGAGCTCGCCAGCAAGTACAAGCCGGCGATCTCATGATCTCGACTGGCCAGAGCAATGATGGCAGATCATACTCCCGTTCTTTCAGCATCTTGAACACACCTCGTACTGCCACCTTGAAGAATGTTTCGATCACGGCTCGTCTTCTAGGAGACGAGTTCGACCTTCGCTCGGAAGTCATGTCGTGTATTGCCAAATCTATTGGATTGCTGCAGCCTCCCATCAGTGGACCAGAGTCTATCGAGGAATCATCAACGTTTCCACCTCTGGAAGAGTCAAGGTCACCGTCAGGAATGTTCCCCTCCCCCTTTGGATCACTCTCCCTTTTGGACACCGGGGACGACAGCACCTCTAGTGTAACTGGCAGCTCTTCGAACGCCACTGGCTACATGAGTTATTTGGACAACGAAGTAGAGATCCTATTCTTTCCTGCAGGCTCCACCCTAGTGAAAGCGGGTGAGCGCAATACGGGTTGGTATTTTTTTTTCCGAGCGGAGACATGCGGAAACTGATGTCAATACAGGTCTCTACTACGTTATCGAGGGATTCCTAGACATACTTCTTCCAATAGATGCACAAAGTCCCATTCCACCAGCATCAAAAACTAAAGCATCTGGTTCCGATACCGAATCAATATTTACATACGATTACACAAGAACAGATGCTGGCAGGCGAGAGGGTCACAAACTTCTTTTCACCGTAAAACCAGGAGGCATTGCAGGGTATCTCGGCAAGTACAATTTGTTACCGCCAGACCCCTCACTGAAGTCGGATCAGCCTCTCTTTGCAGTACGCCTTCTTATGTCGACATCCAAGCCAAGACGGACATATACGTTGGTTTTTTGCCTGCAAAAGCTTTGGACCGGTTGCTGGAGAAGCGGCCTATTGTGCAGCTGACGCTCGCAAAGAGATTAATCTCATTACTTTCTCCGCTTGGTATGCACGTCCGTAATCGAGTGGCAGGAACCTCAGCTTACCTGACCCTAGTACTACAAATTGATGCCTCGTTGGACTGGATGCAAGTCAGTGCCGGTCAAGTTCTCTGGAGGCCACAAGACGTCAGTGACAGCTTCTATATCGTCATTAATGGGAGATTGCGTTCCATAACTGAGGGCGACAATGGCAAAGTGACAATTACCGGTGAATATGGACAGGGAGACACGGTTGGGGAACTCGACGTGATCACTAACTCACCTCGCCGGACGACGATGCATGCTATACGCGATTCGGAACTCATTCGTATGCCACAAACGCTCTTTAATGCAATCTCCTCTCGGTAGGTCAATTGCTCTACACGGCGGCGCAGCCATATTGACCTGTCTTGGCTAGTAATCCCCGCACTACGGCACAGTGTGTTGCGTTTTTTTAGAGTTGTGAGAACGCGCTCATTGATTTACTAGGCTTCTCCGCACTATTGCATCCCGGGTACGCGACGAAGTAGATGCATCCTCGAATGTCCATCGTCCAAACCCAGCAACTGAACTCGGCCGGAACAATACAAACCTGAAGACGGTAGCCATCCTGCCTGTGTCGCGACACGTTCCCGTTGATACCTTTGCGCGGAAGCTCAAGACGGCACTAGAGGAGATGGGTGCTAGGACATCATACCTCACACAAGCTTCCGTTTCTGGGCACCTCGGACGACACGCCTTTTCCAGAATGGGGAAACTCAAAGCCGCGGCATGGTTGGCTGACCAAGAACAGAGGTACCGCATTGTGCTGTATGTTGCTGAATCACCAGTCAACAGTCCCTGGACGCAAACTTGTATTCGACAGGTAGGACAAATTTTGATCGATTTCAGGACACGTTGCTTATAGTTCTTACTAAGGCGGATTTCGTTATGGTCGTTGGTATGGGAGATGACCCGAGCATCGGGGAATATGAACGCCTCTTACTCTCCATGAAGACCACTGCCCGGAAGGAACTTGTACTTCTCCACCCAGAACGTTCTGTGACCCCTGGATCCACCCGGGAGTGGCTCAAGGTTAGTACCATCGAGCTTGGCAAGTCTTTACGTAACCTTCTTCATAGAATCGACCGTGGGTGCACCAACACACTCATGTTGAACTGCCGGTGCGCAGTCTAACATGTATTAAGACGCCACAGAACGTTGATAATTCAATTATCCAGGGTCTTGTTTTGCCTCTTACGAAGGTTTCCCCATTACCTCCCCAAGATCCCTCGGCGGTCGTTGCGTGCAAGAACCTCAA
>JBBPUI010000299.1:0-25280 GCA_038094615.1 Heimioporus aff. retisporus
CGCGGCAGGCACGTCACGGACGACGCAGCGTCCGGCCGGCTCGTATACTGGCCGTCCATGACGTCAAAGAGCGAGGGGTCTCGTGTATCGCCTAGTCCGAGCCCACGCGGCGCCGCAGTGCCCGGTGCGGAGACATGTGCGCCGAGGTGAATGGGGCCGTGATCCTGCACGAGAATCTCCTCCCCGCGCGCGAGCTGAAGGTCCTCTCGTTCGACAGCAGAGTAGGAGCCATACGGCTCGGCGATCGTGTGGGGTGCGTCGAAAGGGGAGGCGGGAACGATGATGGTCTCCCTCCGGGCACGGGAAAGCTGGAGGGCCATATCGACGTCCATTGTTCGCTGTCGTTCGCGAGCGTCCGGGTCGTTTGGATCCACGGAGCGCGTATGGGTCGGAGAACCACGGGGACGGATGGCGGGCTCTACGGAATCACTTTGGCTGGAGGTCTCGCGGTCGGTCCTCCGTCTTGTGGGAGAGGCAGCTCTGATGGAGGACGTCGGCGACGCTGAAATGGGCAGCAGATCGTCGAACGGAGAATTCATCCTGCTTTAATAAAGTCACATGACGAACAGCAAAGACAAGAAAAAAGACGGGACCTTGCAAATATTTCTGTTTCAGCGGACGCTCATGAGTAGGACAGAGTGCAATCATCACGTGACTCATCACCGGTCCGATACTGTTTGCCCTTGTTTATCAACGACTTTGAAATTCAACAAGACCAAACAACACTTGATAGACTGTATGATAATGACATCACCCGTACACCCACACCTTTACCTGATACCCCAACAAAATCGCCATTTCGACGTTTGCAGCGTCATACACCAGATACGTCCTTCGCCCACCCATGAAGAATGCGATCAGAGCTACGATGAGCCATCCCCATCGCACAGCACATCGCCAGCCCGTCCTACACAACCCTACTCAGAAACATTACAAACAAGAAAAAAAAAACACGCACGTTGTGTCCAGCGGCCGCCCGCGTCCCGAGAGATCCACGAGCACCAACACCGGCGCAACGCGTAGCACGTTGTGATCGCCGTTGAACGGCGTCGTGTACCCCGCAGTCTGCAGCGTTCGTACCCATACAGCCAACACCGGTGCAGCCAGCGGGAGGAGCCATGTCATGAGCAGCAGTATATGCGTGCTCTGGTGGTACGCATTTCCAAAGGTGGGCCTGAGCTCATCCTCGGGAATGCTCGGTGGTTGAATGGAAGCATGCCCTGAACGATCCTCTTGTGAATCGTCTTCGTCTGCTCCCTTGCCCTCCTCCTGACGAGGGGTGCTTGTTAGAGTCGGCACGGAACCCGGGTACACTTTGGGTCGATAGATCGCATTGCAGATGAGCAGCTGGGTGATCCAGCACCCAAGGAAGGCTACCTGCCATGGCACGACCAAGAATATGAGCGTCAGAATGAGGACCATCGAAATAACCGTCCTCCGTTGCACACCGCGGCTTTCGGGCTTCCTGCTTTCCAATCGTCAGCTTCAAGATATGCAGAAGAGTGGCGACTCAACCTCGACGTAAACCTTCTTCCCAACACACTGAGCGGCCACATCAGAGCCACCAATAACCACCAGCTCGCACACACCATCCCAGTTGCCAAACCAACGAGAACGATGGCCAGGACAGCGCTTAATACTCCTAATTCATTTCCAATCCCAAGGTAATACCCGGGACCCAATGGCAGCAGAGCAATCACCCCAGCGAACGCCATCAATATGGGCATCCGGCGCCTCACGAACACCCCCAACGATTCGGGGACGCTCAAATGTTGGCCGTCGAGACCCCAGGAATGGAACAAGAGGAGCGACACGATCCCAACACCCCAGCTGAGTAACGTCGTGGGATACCGCGTCCCTATCCTGCCGATCGATGTCCACCAATCGATCGAAAGGTATACCCCTGCGACGTCTTCACAGCTAGGTCTAAACGAATGGACCGTGAGATCCAGCCCGCGGGTAGAGTCTCGAGAAGGAGCATAAGGCCCAGAGGAATGAGTATGGAGGAAGATGGGTTCGTTAGAAATAAGTCGATAGTAATGTTTTTCCGAGGCTGGCGACGTGTGGACGAGCAATGGAGACGACAGTGGTGCTTGAACGATCCTTCAGCACCCAGCCTTTGACTTATCCACGCATACACTCACCTGCACACAACGGATACGCCACGATTTCGGGTACCAGCCGATACACCAACACTGCGTTGGCTGGGAGGCGCGGAAGACTGATCTCCGTCCTAGATCCTGCGTGATCAGACCGCGGCAAGGATATTTTTGCACCACTAAAAAGCAACCCTGCAAAGGGTGGTCAGCCGTGGTTCGGTCAGAGAGTATCCACGTACCCCACAAGCTGAGCTCTCTCTTGACGCTTTGTATTCGGCCAAATCCTCCTACGACCCAACTACGGCCGTCATCGCCAGCATCGACGGTAACCCCTACCCAGCCTTCCATCCCCTGTGGAAGCTCGCCTTCGAAAAATACCACGCCCTCGCTTTCATCTGCGCCTTCGTCCGGCACCGGGAACAGCCTGTGGCGAACCGGGGCCGGGAGGAGCTCAACAAACGTCGGCGCAAGAGAATCGCACGACACGAACGCATCCGCAGAATCTCCCGCACAAACGTAGACGGACGCGCGCACGTCGGAAACGTGGTGCGGAGACACGCCCGCAACGCTCGCCCGAGAAGCATACACCACGAACCTCTCCGCGTCCGCCGCGATGGGCAACAGGTACGTCCGGTTCCCAAGGGGACCCCTCAGAACGAGCTCCCCGTCGCCCGGCAACGTCTCGCTGTCCCTCCGTCCGACGCGCACGTCTCGAACGGAATCGCCATCTGGCCGCAACACGCGCCCGTCGCGCAGCCACCGGTCGAGCACGCGCGCAGAGGCTTCGATGAGACTTGGGACGCCAAGCTCGAGCACGGCCCGCGCGACGCGCCACCGCACCTGGTGACACCACACCATCTCGCGGTGCCCAACCCCCGTCCAGGCGCCCTCGAGGGCGGACGTGAACACCGTGCGTCGATAGACGTCTGTCTCTGTCGAGTGCTCGGGCAGGATACACGACTCGGAAGGTACCATCAGGTCCGTCGCCCCTCCGCAGATGGATAGGATCGGCGTCTCGTCCTCGCGTAGTGCGTTGCGGTTTCGGTCGTATATCTCTTCGATGCGCGCGTCGAATCGGGCTGGTGGTAACGTATGTGGGGTAGACATGGTAATGAGAGCCTTGATTTTTTGAGAGGGAAGAAGCGCGGTGCCCACGACACCGCCCATCGAATGACCCACGACAATGATTCGGGTGTTGGGTGGGTAACGAGAGAGGACGTAGTCGATCGCCGCAGATGAGTAGGCAATCTGAGAATCGAGGGTAGGACCATGGAATGCGGACAGATCTTCATTAAATTCCACTGCAAACAACGTCGGCGCGGAATCGAAAGAGCATTCACGAACAAGCTTACCAGCGTAAAAGTCGGTGGGTTTCGCCTCTCGTCCCGTAAATTTCTCAGAGACGACGAATGGAGACGAAAAGTATTGTCTGGCAGCAGACGACGCTATAGAGCGCACCTGGTGGGAGGATCCCGCGTTCCCGGGAATGAACAGGACGGGCAAGCCCATCGCCTACCCATCTCATTAGCCGGGACCGCGTTCAGATTGTTCTTCCGACTCTGGGCCTCACCTGGTTTGGCTCCCATCCAACCTCACGATACAGCGAGAGCGAATACCGGCTAGCGAGTGGTGTCCAGGAGGTGTTGAACTCTGACTGGAGGAGGTACGAGGGCGACATCCATGACATTCGACATCCTTGGGGAGATATCAGACGTGGAATGTCCGTCGTCGCGCGAAACACTGTGTACGCTATGAGCAAAGTGAGTAAGGCGACAAATGTCTGTACATTGCCAGTCATGACAGACTGTCAAACACGTTCACAACAAGCTTGAACTTGAATCACACATTCTAACATCACACGCGTTATTTCAAGCTTCTTCCATTCGCCTCTACGACACCAGAGAACGAACACCGCAGCGCACTACGGTATAATAAAAGAACAAGTAAAAAAGGAAAAAAAAGATGCGACAAGTGACACGATGCAAATAATGTGTGATGATCGAAACACCCGACGGACACCAGGTGACAAACATGTCCCAAACCTTCGGTGCGGGTGGAAGGAGAAAACCAGCTGTAACGTACTGTCTAGTCATCACCTGCATTGTCACCCTCATCTTTCGAGTCCGCCTTGTCTGCTAAGGACTTAGAAACATTCACCGTGAGTATGGAAGAAATACACACCAGTTTCTTGCATGTCCGATGTCCAGAGCGTAAGGTTGTCCCGTAGTAGTTGCATGATCAGCGTAGAGTCTTTGTAGCTCTCCTCCGAGAGCGTGTCGAGCTCAGCAATGGCATCATCGAATGCCTGCTTGGCAAGGTGGCATGCACGATCGGGGCTGTTGAGGATCTCATAGTAGAAGACAGAGAAGTTCAATGCGAGACCGAGACGGATGGGGTGGGTTGGTGGGAGTTCGGTAGTAGCAACTTCAGAGGCGTCCTTGTAAGCGTCCAGTGACTTGTCAGCGCTCTGCTTGCGCTTGTCGCCAGTCGCGAACTCGGCGAGATAACGGTGGTAGTCACCCATCCTGTAAAAGCTCGTCAACACCCGCAAGAGCAATGAATAAAAAAAAAAACAACGCACATCTTGTGGTAGAAGACCTTGGACTCGCCCGAAGCAGCCGAGGGAATAAGATGCTTGTCGAGAACCTCGAGAATGTCTTCGCAGATTTTAGCGAGCTCGCTTTCAATCTTCTCTCTGTATCCCTTGATCATCGCAACCTGAACTTCGTTACCCTTGGATTCCTCCTTCTGCTCGATGGACGACACGATGCGCCACGATGCACGGCGAGCACCAATGACGTTCTTGTATGCAACAGACAAGAGATTACGTTCCTCGACGGTAAGCTCCTGGTCAGAGGAAGCAACACGCTTCATGTTCTCCACCATTTCTGTGGCACGCGATCAGCATGGGCGCACGACCAAGCCGAACAGGGACGTACCCTCGTAGCGCTCAGCCTGTTCGGCGAGCTTGGCAAGATAAACGGAATCTTCGCGGGATTCAGGCATCTATAAGGAGAGCGAGGTGAGAATTGCGTCCGGACGCGACAAAGACGCGTCCCAGACGCGCTGACGATACATACTGTGGAGAGTAAGAGAGGCGCAAGACGTATCGCTGGAGAACGTAAGAAATGGTGAGCTCGCCGTGGTCGACGACGACGACAAGCACGGGTACGTACAGTGCGAAGGAGAGTGGGGAAGATGATGGTTGATGATAGAGGAGCAGGTTGTCAAAATAAATGGAAAATTAAATTCAGAGCTGGGCAAAGGGTTCGGGTACAGGGCAGGGCATAGGGTATTTCCATACATGGCAACATTCCCACGCCACTTCAATATAGAATTGACCGCCCCATTGTGATGCTGTGAAGTGATAGATAAGTACGTATTCAGCGTCGCTGTGCCCGTCCCCTCGGCGGGCGCTGTTGGGGCCAGTCGTTCTATCCTGCTTGACCGTGTGTTTGTGTCCTTACTTAGATCAAGGGAACGACCCTATGACCGACTTCTTCGGTAGTTCTCAAACCTGGTTGGCATGGTCTCTGTTTCCCCTCAGCCCTTGCAGGAAAACCCGGTGAGACAGCGGGATTCGCATCCCGGATTCACCCACAGGGTCCTTGACCTCCTGCGACAAAAGAAGCTTGTCTCAAGTCCATGTTAGAAATCATTCCCTTGTTTTGATGGTTAATCAGACTCTAACATGTTGGATTTTGACGTGACAGACTGCCATAACAATCACAGGTTCATCCATATTCCATGTCTCCTATGCGGGGATTCGCTGGTGGTTGAGCTGCAAGAGTTCCTGTGCCGTGGTCGAAACCCACGGGCCAAACTTTCATTTTGAAAGAGAAGGTTCTGTAATGACGTTCAGGATCGAGGGTATGTACCACATCCGATATTAGCCCGTCAGCCTGAGGGTACATCGACCTTCTCTTCGTCCACTTATGTACCGAATTGCGGGCTGTGTGGTCTGGACGCCGACGTCATTAATGTTGTTCTCTTAAGGCATAGTCAACTTACGTGCGGAACGAAACGTGAACGGTCTATTCCCAGCCTCCAAGGTCTCAATTACGACGACGCTAATTGGGCTCGTTCCATGGAACGGCTCTCATCGTCCCTGGCGGATCCCGCTCAATCCCAGTCACATACTGCACCCCACAACTAGCTCCACGCATGGGCAGGCCTGGAGTTGTGACGCGTGACGACGCGCTCAGTCACACTATAAGCGACGCGTCGCGTACTTTTCCCACTTTACATCACGACTCTCACGCAGCATCATGCTCGCTTCCAAACGCAAGGCCACAGACACCGGCGAAACGGCCGCTTCTAAGAAATTACGCACCACCGCTCATCGCGATGCTCAAGCTCTGATCAAAGCCATCCTCGCTAAACCAGATACGTATCCGATCCTGGACGATCCCGACGCCGTGCGCCGCAAGCTTGTTGAGCTCGCGCGCTACGCAAGGGCTCTCGAAGGCGACTTGGAGTCTTCCCAGCCCTCCCCCGAAGCTGGTCCAGCTCCAAAGACTATGTCTCCAGAACAACTCCAAGTTGCCGTGGAGAAACTCCGCAAGGCTGCGAACAGTGGCATCAAGAAACAGATGGGTGTACGTCATTCTATTTTAGGTATTTACAGTCCGGGGTGCTAATCGATAACATCAGTGGAAGCCATCTTGCAAGACTGGTTCTGCCAAGTGGTCCTATGATGGCGTGTGCTCCGAGCCACTTGTCTTTGGGACTATGCTTGGATTAGGTGGCCCTCCGAAGTTCAAGGCGCACAAGATGCCCATCTCCGAATTCGATGACTTACTTGGTGGGATCAGGGCTTCCGTGAGGTCAGTCCCCACGATTCTATTTTCAGGTTCCTTCTGGTATCCCCCATCGACAGGTATAGTGACCTGCGTATCACCGGCTCGTATGTCAATGTTCGCTGGTCGGATGGCGGGGAGTTCAAGTTCAGCGGAACATACGGGAAGTAGCTACATTAACCAGTGGATTGTGGATCGAACACAAGGATGATTTTTTCCTGTTCCCATTCTCGCCTCCTCCCTATTGATAATAATTTCGGTAATTTCATGGAACATGGCATTCAGATGATGCTTTAGTCTACGTGTATATATGAATTGTTACGACTCATTATCAGTTTGAAAGCAGCTGCTCAGACCTCAAGACCATCGGTATGACTCCTGGTGCATAGATCAGCAATTCTTCACAGACGAGCACGACAAGAACTTGCCTCCGGTAGGGAGGTCCCAAGGGCGATGTCCACAAGCCCTTAAAAAAGCATCGATGAATCCATGGTGCGTTGTGATCGAAATAACTGCACCAGTTGGCTTATGTCCCGCACCGCCCGAAAAATGTCTGGGACATACATTGCTCTATATCATTCTCGAAGATCATGTCCAGCACTTTTTCCGCTCGGGCATCCAGCTCTTCCTTTGTTTCTCGGTTATCGGGGTCCCAGGTTACATCCTCTTCGGGAAACCCTTCCTCGAACAGATAATCAGGAAAGTCATTCACGATCTCCGACTTTTTGCGTCGCTTGTCACAAGTCGATACGCTGTTCTTCTCGCGCATGTTCTGAAGCCAGGCTGGGTATATCATGCGATGTTGGATATGATCGACCCACCTCTATGACCGTGGTCTTGAGATCCAGTCCGAGAAGACCCTCGAATGTAACTTGGTTGGTCTTGATGGCGCGACGCAAAGGGCTGCTGTACAGTCTCTCTGGAAGCGGGACGTTGTATTCGATTTCCCTCTTCCATGCTTGGTTGACGTCTTTCGCTTGCTCTACGCCCAGTTCAGTGAGCTCCGGGTCGGCTGTGATCGGCGATGAAGGGTCTGATGAAAAGTCTCGCTCCTCGACGGTACTCACGACCCCAAACAAGTTCTCCGTCGCCATCGAGTCTTGTCCAGCTGGCAGCGCGTCGAGAAAATCAGCCCGTTGCACGGCTGATCTGCAGCGATCAAGCTTGCCTTATCCATTCCTAAAAAGCGACATCAGTCTACGATCCAGCCCTGCCAAACTCACGGCCGTGGCGGTATGACATGCCTCTGTGGTGTATTTTGACATCGCCACGTTATCTGGCGACGGATCGACTGAGCAGAGGACGTTGACCAACCCAACCCCACTTACGGTATCCCTCGCCATGCCTTCCAAGAAATATAACTTTGTACTGCATTCCAAGAGGCGCGCATACGTTGAGTCGTTGGATCTCCTCTTTGAATTTTACCCAGCGATCGTCACGATCGTCCTTCAGCCCGAACCGAGGGGGTAGCTGGCACAAAACAGAGCTCTTCCATCGATCCCAACAAAGACTCGAACAAGGCTTACAGCCTGTGGGAGAGGCGAATCAGATCAGCGATCAAACTTCCTGCTAGCGTAGATAAGGCGGGGGTACGTACAGCGCCGTCTTCGGCTTCAGGATCGTCCTGAAGGAAGAATCCACGCAATGGCTGATATCGATGGTCGTCAGCGAATCCAACGTTGAACGGATGTATACGAACAGTGTAGCGTCGTAAGCCCATACCTGGCAGCAAACGTGGGATCAGGTCTTCCTTTCAGCCTTACGGTTCGGTGTTGTGGTTGAGCAGCTCGTTTGATCGCAGATCTTTCTAATCAGGAAGTGATCAGAGATGTAAATGTGGATGTTACCGGGTCAACATCAAGCTGACTCCGAACTCCTGCCAGCAAGACTCACCCGCCCGAGACCACCGTATCGGAGTTGTGGCCCGGATTAGCGATACCAAAAGAGCGGCCCGGGTGGCCTCCTCTACATGGTGATGTGGGTTTCATTCAAGTCGTTTCCGGCGCACGATGAAGTCGCCACCATCGAGATTACACTGTTGCTTAGCAGATTAGTACCAGTGCACCCGAAACCATCACTTGAAGAAACGGTCTCGATCGCTTCATTCAAAAGAACCCGAGATACATAGAAAAGTCACAGGAAGTACTGATTAGGCTAAACTGATATGGCATATACGCACCAAATGAATCTATCACTAAAGCACGACAACCACTCAATCGAAAGCCTGCGCCGAAACATCGACGCAGTCCTAGGGTGCTGCGCATACAGCCTCAAAACAGCGGAAACCAGTGTTATCCCAGTGGCTCTGGATATATTAACCATATCAGCATATGGTCCACATGGAAATGATGCTTGGACCATCTGGCTCCTCACCCGATCTGAGAGTCGCAAGCAGTGTTCCATCAGATGAGATAGTAAGCGGGAGATATCAGGGGATACTACCCATTTCCGCGAATATCATGGGGTCCCAAAGGCACGCACCCAACGGTGGTTGATTGGGGGCTGCCGTAGAGAATGGATTGACTACTGCCGGAAACCGTCCAGACGGAAGGGATCTTCTCGTGTTCCATTGACTTGGTGACCCTTCGTCCGAAACCCATATTACGTCGGATGGGCCTGATGGGACTTCTGGGCGCCAAGTCAGCCGATCACTGGGGGAAACATGAGTGAGTGGTGGGGTGATACAACCGTCAGATATTTTCGTCACCAACAATGAGACAGTCTCCTGTACGAGAAAACTACAGAGAGCCAAGATATAGACCACGAGCACACCTGCAAGAAGTGAGTTGTTCGCCAGCACTGGGATACTCAACGGTACGGTTGGCCCCACGCTGTCACCAATAGCAGCATTTAACGAATCCGGAGAGATTCCCATCCCCGTAAAGTGTAATGGGGGCGTTCATCTGTAAATAACGTGCAGAGTATGTTGACACTTCGACCTCAGGCCCGCCGGGAATGAAACACACCCTGGATTTGGCGATTGTAAATCCTGTGCGCGGTCGTGCTTGCATACCTTTCTGCATATATACACCCTAGATGCTGACAGAGTTGTCGGTTGGCAAACCAGAGCCATATGCTTGCCATCCAGATGGAACACAAGAGACGCTTAGGGTAGGTTCGTTTGAATGTATCTCAGGCAGGAATTGCGAAGGCTCCTTCTTTTCCAGCGATTTTCAAAACCAATGATATCCTGCACTCACTTCGAATACTGCGCATATTTACTTGGTAATCAGCCACCACACGAACAGAAAGACAGCGAACTCAGCAAATGTTGACAGGTCAAGTCATAAGCCTACGCTGCAGGGCCGCGGGAGCGATTCTGCCGGAGCTCCAGAACGGTTGAAACAAAACACAAAAAAACATGTCCAAATTTTTGCTCCCACTGAATTCAGTCGCTTCATTCCAACGGAGATGCTCGCAATGCTGCAGACCGGGACGGAACTTCACTAAGGTGGCGTTCGCTTGTATGAAATTTTTCACGGGAACCGATCAGCGCATAGTCAGCTCAGTGAGCAGCTTCGACTCTCCGAGTTCTCGACGAAGGGGAGCCTCGAAGTGGACTTCGTAACCGAGTAAGGACGTGAAGTGTACGAAAAGTTTCATGCTGACAACTTGACAGAGCTACTATAATGCTCCCTCTGAACTGTTTCCCACCACTGTCTGGTAGTCCCTTTGTCGTTGTCAACGGTGACGTCCCCGTCATAGTAACTGCGCATCTTAGGACTCGCATTCTGCCGATACTCGGTAGCAATTTTAATTTTGGATCGCCTTCCCGGTTTCAAAAGTAAAACACATTGTCTAGAACCGGGTTTCAAACATTGTTTATCAATCTACAGATGTACACTGGTTTATTTTGCAAATGACCCCAATTGGCAACGCGAGAGATGATATCAGGCGCGCGTTGAACACGTCCCTCGGATTCTTCAATCTCCCGCAGCGTCTCCTTTTTTCGGTTGTGGCTTGGGGCTGTGGTCCATCGAGCCCCACGATCATAATATGAGCGCATCCATGTTACACGCCACTCTTTGGATCTCAGCTGTACGTCGTGCTGTGCTTATTTTCTTTGGGTAATCTATATTTATGAAGATGCGTTCTTTGTTCCATTTGGTGTGTTCCTCTCCATTCCTTGGGCGTGTTCCACCCTTGACTCGAATTCTTTGAATAGCACGATACTTTTCAGGTCTTTCATCTCCCCATAATAACCTGGGGCAACCTGTTCTTGGAGTTCATTTGTCAGTGATCCGATCCAAGACCACCTTTCTTAATCAAGACGTCGCCAGATGATACCCAGGGGCACAGCCAAGGTACGTCCCTCTAATATCCACCAAGTCGTACACAGGATGACCCATTCAGTATTACTGTAGCTTACGGTACCCACCATCCTGAAAGTGATCGGCATACCCGTCAAATGAAGCAACATTATATAACAAATACGTACTCGCCCAACCAGGCGAGATTGGGAAAGCTATGCATCTCATCCCTTTGTGTAAGACAAGGGCATCTGACACCGTTTTTGGACCTGCAGGCACGTGTCGTCTCTGCCACGTGTTTCATCCCAAACGTGACATCATCTTCTCTCGGTTTATTGCAGTGCCCCCTCATTCTGTGTAAAGATGAGCTTTCAATGGTAGCCCACAGCCTCGATAACACATTCCTTCGAACATGCGTGATCCTCATGTAGCACCAGGTCACATCTAATCTCTTTATACTCATTCTTCTAATACTAATTTAGAATTATGTTTCGTGTTGTGGTAAAGGAATGGATTGCCCCGAGATAAGGTGAGCCAGTGACAGTAATGGCATAAGATACATAAATTGGTAACAGCATTGCGATATTGATAGGCATGGATAAGAATGTCTGGAATATATGATTTGACAAAGGGAAGAAAATATTGTATGGTGAGATAGACCTGCAAGGTGACTAGTTTGTGAGTGATCTCTCAGTCAATAGTCACCAGCATGACTACTGTTAATCTGCTGTGCAGGCTGTATGCCCAAAGTTAATGTTGCAAGACACTGATAGAATTATTGTGATAGTAGATTGATTTCTTGTCTCATGTTGCAAGTGGCAGATCTAGGTAGGTCTTGGTTCTTATCATTGTATATTGATGAAGGTCCAGTGCTCAAACCACAGCCTTGTCAAAGACCCAACATTTGTCATGGATCTGCTGATGGTCAATTAGCTAGGTGAATATACTATGTATATGTACAATTCTGAGCATGTGTCTTATCATTATGAATTTATGACATCCATGAATATTTGACACATAATTTCTAGGCTGTGTAAAATTATATGCCTGTGCAAGTGGAGATAGAAATGTGAATGTGCCCTATGATGGTCATCTTGAGATCCTGGAATGACAGGGATTGATCACCCCATCTACATATGTATAGTACCATACATACAAGCTTAGTTGTCCACATTACAACTAACCATATAGCAATATGCTTAACAATACATGGTATCAGATGCATACATAGTGTGCAACACTTTGAGAGTGCTACTGTATGATCATCCATATGTATTATTAGTCTACTCTCACTTTCAAATCCAACCTCATTTTAGATCTTGCCTACACATTTTGTATGCTCTTTCAACTGCACTTTTCTTACACTTTAATGTATGAAACTCCGCCATCTACTGCCACCATGACAACAAAGCGTTGTTATACTGCACCCGCCATTTTCTTCTCCACACATCGTTCAGCCTTGTGACAATAAGTACACAGTACAATCCGTTGTGCCTCGTGAGTCCCCTGTCTGCCCCCACCTGCTGTGCAGCTGACACCCAATAATCTCGCAATGGCGTAGATCGTGAGGGGAGCTATAAGGATGAACTGCTAATTGAGCCTCGAGGGCGTGTCTGATCAGCGTCGCGAGGATACGAAGCCATAGGATCAAAGAGGGCTGGCAGTTCAGCGCAACATTACGAGGCGAGATGATGGATGACTGGTTGCCATTTGGCGTGTTTGTCCCGCTGTCAGCCGGTATCTATCAAGCAAATATATGATCGCACCCATGCGGCCTTTTATTGCAACGACTTGTCAACATTATCCAGCACACTAATTAATATGTTCCATGCGACAAACAACACAACCAACATTCGATATTATATGGTAATGGCAATCTATCACTTCCTGTTCCTTTCCCATCGGTCTGAGTTTTTTTTTTGCTGTGGTGCCCGAGCTCTGTACCACCCCCAATTTGGAAACATAAAGGCAGACCCGGGGTCGCGTTGAGTGCGTTTGCTGGCGGCTGTAATAGGTGGGCGCCCAGGTAATGAAGAGATACCGAATCACCAAGGTTCTTGGAGGTCCGGGGACATCCAGGCTGGTGGGTAGCGTTTGATTTTCACCAGCGGTCCGCTTGCAAGTCACCTTCGTTTGTCAACGCAAATCCGAACGAACACAGATCCTATCTGACCATGGTCCCTCTCCGACCCGTCTCAACCAATAATAGGATGGCAGACATGCTCTTTTCGTCTGACCGCCTTCTTGACAGGTTCGCCCACGATTCACCATTCTGTGACTTATGCCAGACGAACGACGTAGCACTCGATGATTCGGGGCGCCGAACTCTCCTGGTACTTATCGCATGCCGTTCTGGCGCCAGCATGCGCCCTTGCCATATAGATGTATACTCGCCTGCTTGTAGTGACGAGATTAAGTCGGTCTTGTTGTGCCAGAAGCTTAACGAAGCTTGGGAGACGAGATCGTCGTACCGATCCATCAGGGACATGGGTGGGTCGCATCCTCGGCTCACCGACGCTCCCTCGCGACAGACTTTCTCTAGGTCACCACCGATCATTGGCTACGTTTTTTCCGAACAGCAGCTCGACCAACTCGTCAACGGCTCGCTGGGCAGGGATGAACTGCCAGAAACAAACCTCGATGTGTTCGAGTGCTGTGTTTTTTTTTTTTGCTGAGTAACATCGCCGCGATTAATTCCGGCGGACTGTTGGACACCGATTATATGAATCCTTCGGCTTGGCAAAACGAGATGTCGGTTAACTTGTTGCACCGGAAGCTCAACGAAGCATGGATCATCAAAAAGTATCGATTCGTCAGGAGACATTGGAAAGTTTCGATGCCGTCGAAATGTTATATGGTGCTTGACATACGAGTGCGATAGATCTTCCTCCAAGCCGAGTATACCGCTAAGGAGCGAGCCACTCGAACCAGGGCGTCATCGATAGGATCCGGTCAAAGAAGACCGATTTTTCGGCTACGCTCTCCCGCGACGACCGCGCAAAGCTCCTGGCAGTCGTCGTGATTGTGGGTAATTTTGACGGGCATCTGAACCCTGACTATGTGGGCCCGTCTTATCCCATTTAGGAAGATCCGAACAATGACCCTTATTGGAATAGGATCTCAAAAACGTTTGGACAGTCAACAAGTACCAGCCCACCTGGGAGGTTGGTATGCGTCAATGCGTTACGAAAACCACTTTGTTAGCCTTGACGCTAAGCTAGGCATCCTCCAGGCTGCCTCTCGCGAGTGATAGTGAATCCTATCTGATTCCCATTATATAATGGTATGACGCCTGTCGATAAGGCCTTGTGCTGAACCTCTGTTATCGTGCCGAGCAGCTAGCAAGAGGCTTGAAGCTTCACAAGGTGGAACTTTTCTGAGGACTCAAGATTTCGTTGTTGACACGTCGAGCAATAAAATGCATAGCATACTATCGACATGCGGGGTAGTACTCAACAATTGCGACGATGATGCTACATGAAGCAAAGCTACGGTATTATTGATAGAATAATGTAAACGCCATCAAAAATCGTATACAACTGTCACCACAGCCTATGCCACATTAAAACACACAATGCAATGCATGCAATTAGGGCCTTATGCGAGACTCATCCACATGCCTGCCTCAGGAATCTTACTTCGAGCCTCGAGGATTTTTAGCGCACGCTGTCTTCCTCGTCCTTCGTCTGCGACATTTGTCTGGCTCGGCTCTTCATCGCTCTCGTCCGCTCCTGGTTCCTCCCTACCCCCGGCGGTAAAGTCGAGCGCGCCGGGATCCATGGTTCTGGAACGGTCGCGCTCCGCGTACGAAGCCCTGCGCAAAGTAGTCGAAGTATGCCGTTCGTCTGGAAAAGTGGGCACGAATACTCCTGCTCGATCCGAAAGCGAAGTTTTCGGTTGATATGACGCCAGCGATAGGGGTTCTCTCCGACGCGACAACGGGCTTATGTCAATAGGCAGCGAAGCCGCCAAGGTCCACCGTACGTCTGCGGTTTCATGAGCCAGCGGTCGTCCACGTCCAACGGACAAAACATACCCCGGGAACCACTCCAGTCATTATCATCCGAGTCTTCTCCCGCTCGTCCAGAACCATCCTCAATCTCTTCCGGTATCAGCGCTCCAGGGACGCCGTTCCGCCGTCTACTCACGAAAAGTTGCCATGCCTTACTATTTCGTTTCCAGGCGTTCCTATGACTCGGGGTATTTGCCGCGACCAACTTCAGTATTTCCTCTTCTTGCGGATCGAGTTGACCAGGGTGTTCCGATCGAGGTTCCGATGGCTCAGGTGAGGTGCCATGATTCAACATACTGGTTGCAGGTTCCTCGACGGCTCTGGGTTGGAGGACGGAATAAGCCGGAAGTGACGTGGGTCTAAGCGATGATAGAGACTCTGGCAAAGCCCCGAGGCTCACACGGTGGCGTCCTCGGCGTCGGACCTGAGCATTCTCAATAAATGGAAGGGTGGGTGCTGCATCTAAGGAGCCGAGATCACTAGTCCCATCATCCAAGTCAAATATCAGCTCTAGAATACAGTCGGTTACCAATCAAAATCGCGAGACCAACGACGCTTACCCTCATGCTCTTGATGCTCACCATTGAGCCCTGAGCTCACTCCCTCACCCGTGACAGTCTCCGCTTTGATGTCAAATTTGACCTTCCTCCGTGCGGTAGGTGACTTCGTATCTCGATCAGAGTTCTCTGGCGGATGCGCATGTCCCTCTGCCGTTCTAGTCGCTTTCGCGGCGTTTGAATCGCCGTTCCCTTTATCAGGTTCGCTGGTATTTGGACCGTCTTCGCTCCTAGCATTTTCCTGGGGAGCAGCCTGCCGCTGACGCGCACGAGCCACGTCAGCTTCTAGTATCGTGAAGTACTTGAAGCTAACGGCGGTATCCCTGTTCTCGTCCATGCTCCGCTTAAATGGTTGCATGATGCTGTCACCATTCATACGCGGAGACACTGCCGAAGAAGGGTTTAGTGATGACGACATTTGGCTCCCCGCGGAGCCCAGCGAAGACGGGTGAGACGAGTACGGAGGTGGCGACCGGCGACTGCCACTTGACGATCGTGTGCGTAACTCGGTATGTTCCTGGACCAAGCGGTGAATTCCCGACGTCGCCAACGATACCGAAAGAGAGGAGACCCTGGGAAGTGAGGATGACGGCGACAAGATTCGTGGCGCCGTGTTTGGGGTGGGTACGAAATTCCGTATGGTGACCAAAGGCGTTCCTGAGGCTCCCCTCGTGGGTGACGAAACGCCGCGTGAGTTATCCCGCCTCCGTGTCTCAGTGACTCCGGGTCCTGCTTGCCTCTCTACCTCACCCATGTTCTCGACAAATCTCCGCCAGAGAGCCTCCACGTTATGTCGGAGGTCATCATTCACTTTTTCCAGTTCTGCAAGCTTATCTCGAACGATCGCCGCGATCTGTTCCTCAGCCAACGATCTGAGATGTTCAGAAGCCTTGCCAGCGATCGACGATAGATGCGCAAAAACGGGGTGAGACGGCACGAAGGGCGCAGGCGGGAAGAGTGGCTTCAAACCGTATAAGAAAGGTGTAACAGGAGCGCTCGGCTGAGCATGAGACTCTTTAGAAGTTTCATGGGCTGCTGTCTGTGTCGACGCTGTCGTTGGCATCGTATCCTGAGGTAAGACGACGCCAAAGACAGACGAATATGCAGAAGAGGATGACAACCGCGTGACGTCCTCGGCAAGCTAAAATGATGACAAGTCAGCATCACCGAATTAGCGATCGACCTTGCATGCAGAACGTGCTGTATCGGCGGACAAAGCAAAACACGGACGGTAACATGAGACAAACCAACCAAAATTTCGCCCCGCACTGGCAGGCACACGGGAGAAATGCAAGGGGCAGTGGTTTAGTCACTCACAGGACAGTCCGTGTGGACCTGAATCCAGCCACAGCTGCTCAGAAGGGTTTCCTGTTCGACCCAGTCGAGAGAGGGAAGCAACGGGCCTTCCTGGATATCAGCATCTGGCGCCACAAGCTGGAGGACGCGGTATGCGACCGTCTGGCAGAGTAGACAGGTGAGGGTTGTGAATCGGACACATCGGGAGTCGTCCACCACGGACGGGCCGAGTTTTCTCGTCCTCATAGTGACCTGGGGATGGGCCTGGAGACAGTGGATGAAGAAAGAGCAGGAAAGAACGGTTGTGACGCACGATGGAGATGCCCTGCTCGCCGACGTACGTCAGTGCATAATCCCAGTCACCAGAGGTGGCCATGAGAAACTGAGGGGGGCACTGTGGAGTGGACTGGGGCGATATGCGGACGTTGAGACATCTACAGGCCCTTGAAGGGGGATCCACGGGCACGTCCGCCATTTTTTCGACGGCGAGGATGGTGGAGGTGAAAAGGAAAGAAGGGACAACGAGCGTTTAGCGGTGCAGATGCAGTTGTAGCAGCGGATTAGATGAATGTCCGGTGCCATGTTTCATTCCTAAAAAGGAAATATGAGTGTATCTGCTTCGCACGGTCACGGGGTTGACAATCGATTAGACCCGGCTACAAGTAAAATTCCATAAAAACTCCATTCTAATGTGTAACAAAGGTCTGGCAACCCCTTCCGTCACTTATCCTTCTTCGTCTCCCCGTTACTGTCAGCCTTGACGGCATCCTCAGCCAGCACCTGTCCGTATTCATTCACCCGTTTGGGATCGATCCGGTATATCCACCGCTGCAGTGTACCACATGTCAGTCCGCGGCGCTATCAATTATAGATAGGCCAAACGCCCACCTGATATAAGAATACCAAGAACACAAGGTCATCCCGGAAGCATGCAAGCCGGTGGAGCGTTGGCATCTTGATACAGAATCTGCAAGGGACAGCCGCGTCAACGCCGACTTTTCATGTGGCCGCATAGTAACTGTTGCCGATTCTTACGCAAACAGGTCGTCGACCACCGTCGACAATGTTTTATAAATCATTGCTTTCATTGGCATGTGGGCTACGCTCTATCCGACAGCATCAATATGACGCCGCAGTTGATAAATTTAGCGAGACTGACCTTCAGCTTATAATTGATGATGAGCTGGGGGATCAGTTGTGCCTGGAGTAATCGATCGTCGTCAGGACACCTGAATGGCATCGCACGATACACTCACAAATCCAAACATGTATACGAACGAGGTCAGCGTCGAGATGATGTAACTATACCAACCCTTATGGGTCTCGTAAATCAGCGAGTAGATGCTATATCCCACAAGAAGTGGGATGGCCACATAGGACACATATCGGAATGCGAGTTTATCATATCTGAAAAAAAATCCGCTCAGCGAAAAACCTCCTCCGTGCAATGGTCCACTTACTCCTGCGTCTTTTTTTCATCCTCGCTGAGAACATGCTTATCTGATCATTTTATTTGTAACAGGCGATTAATAATAATAACAATAAACGTGTTCGAGGCCTACCTTTAATACTCAACGTATACGGGAACATCGATCCGGCAGGCGAAGGCACGACGCTGATATCAACCGCTTTGGTGATCTGGCTCATCCGCTTAGCGCAAGCGAGATAATCGCCCACATAATCTGACTTGCCTTCCATGCCTCGATAACGACACCCATACCAGAACCAAGAAGAATCATCCAACTCGTGTCTGCGTTATTGTCGATGAGGTATAGAAGAACCACGGTCTGGACAAACACGTTGGTTATGATCTGAAATAAATCAAATGTGGCGAGATGAGCGTGGGCCCGTTGGTGTAAACAAGGAGCACATACCGTTCTGCAGGGTCCAAAAATACAATCAGAGTGGGCTCCATAAAATCACCACATGCTCACCTGACAGACACCCCCACGAGTTCTTTCCGCTGACGCCAATGCGACACATCGGACTTGAATGCGAGCATCTCGAAGCTGTGCCAGTCAGCCGGGCCAGCCGATGCCAGTTTCGACTCGACTCACACCGTGTGTAAAATACTGACGGCCCCAGTCAAAGCGAGGAACCATGGATTCGTCTCGAGTAGCATCCGCTTTACTTCATCGAGCTCAGTGCCAGCGCCACCGCCCTGTTGTTTTATCGCCTCATCGAAGCCATGTGTCATCGACGCGAAAAGTTGGAACTTAAAGTACGACATCGGTTGGAATGTTACTTGGAGTGGAACGGTAGGCGTAGTACTGTTGATCTCAGTGAGGTAGGATCGCAACAGCCAGAAATCATTGGGGAAGACGATCGGTTTGTAGAACCCCTGCGCCCCGGTGGCATCCCTGGCGCCAGGAACAAGGTGTACATCTTTTGCGGGTGTAAGTATTGCCTGGTCCGTGATAATGAATACTCACGTTCGGATATGACCGGGGGTAGTTTGTCAAACGCGATGGTAGTCTCATCGGAGATGAGAGCCAATGTCAAGTTCTGCACTGCCTTTAGTCCTAGTCATGCAGCGGGCCGGTGGCGGTGGCATACCCTATACCAATGCGAAACGATCACATCATCCTCAACAATCTTCCAAACGCAGGTTAGAATGATCCAGGCGACAATACCAGAAGCTACCTCTGGCTCCTCCTCCTCTGGTGTTTCATCAGAACTTAGGAGGTTTTTCTCCTTGCGTATCTTGGCCTTGGGCAGATATCTTGTCAAAACTATATCACAAACGTGGTGAGATGAACAATATTAGTAGATGCATGAAATGAACGAACGTTTGCGAACGTGGTGTATGCTGTGAGGATCAAAAGAAGGGTCGGATGGATCCGGACTTGTCCCCTCCTTCGTCAGGAAGACATCTGCCCAAAGAGACGCGTTCCGCTGAACAGCCTGGGTCGAATGAGATCCTGTAGGCACGGGATGATTGTGGCTACATACCTCTGGTAGCGTGATGTCAAAGTGTTCCGTTCTGTGATCGTTCCAGTCCCCGAACGAGATGTTTGACCATACAAAAGAGGGCAGGTTCTTGTCTTGATCGTCCCTCCACCCAGACGTCCATTGACGCGAAAATACGTCACCGTTGGGTGAAGTCGAGAAGTACACGTACATGGAAAGCGGTTGTTCGAGCTCCCATCCCAAGACAGCCTGTTGTGGAGGGAGAAGGAAAGGGTTTCCTTGACCGGCCGACGCGGATGCCTGGCCACCGGAAGAGGGAACCGGAGGCGGCTGAGGCTTCGTCGGTGCGAACAGCTTCATTGCTGTATGGGATTCAGCTGTTGGCCTAAGCCCACACTTTTTTGCACGCACCAAGCTGTGAGAAGGCCCATATCAAAAACACTTGCTACAAGGCGACGTTGAGGACCGTGACTGGCAGCATACGTGGCAATATTAACCATACCTGGACGGCGCCCAAGACCTTGCGGAAGGGACTGTCTTCTTGCTGGGGCGCTGGCTGGCCACCCTGTCTAGCTGCAGGTTCTGGCATGTTGCAAACCCGAGCACGGTCGTAGTAGAGTGTATAGCACACGTTCGCGACTAACTCCCACGCCTGCCACCGGATGGCCTCGATGAGCTCGACCATCGGCGAGCCATTTCAGCTATTTCTTAGCAGCGCTCTCTCGCAAAAAGTCCATCACGCAGACGCGGTGTCATGCTCGTATAACCGCGACCTCCCTGGTTATGCCACGGTGACTGCACAGGGGGACGGCATTCATGTATGGGACGTCAGTGAAAAAGTCATTTGATTCCAGTTTTGCACCGCATCTGATCAGCTCAAGTGCAGCTCAAAAATCTGCACGCGGTCGCGTCGTATTCTGTCGGCAAATATGTCGGTTTCACAGCACCTACATTCAGTCTCCAGATCACCGAAGGCGATGGCAGGTCGGTCATGAGCTACGCCATCTTGGAGCATTCTCCGTACCTCCCAAAACCCCAACGTGGGCGTATCATCTGGGTGATACGACAAAACATTTCCGGTACAGGGGTCGTAGCGAATGAGAAGACTACCGTCACCGTACGCTCCTTCTACACCCCATGGACTTTTCTCCAACGCCGTTCCAGGTCGACCACTCATTAACCCGAATATGTGGCACTGGTCACCCCGCACTACCGCTTCTACTTGTCTCAATAAATGCAACTCTCTGCTTGGCGGATGAGCATGTAAATATAAAAAGCCACCTAGATTGGCCAGGAGACCATAAACATCTTGAAACTTTTGTCTTTCCCCGCAATTCGTGTAACTTCATACAGGATGACGCGCCTCCGTGTGGCAGTGTTGCCATCACTTGCTGTCAGGATGGTACGACCCTGCGCGTGCGGCTTGCGCTCTTGGGAGAAGAACTTCTTCCGATGGGAACCTGCGAGATACCCATCCCAAGTTCAGCCAGTGCACCTGACATACTTGGCTTGACCTGCAGTCCGTCCGGAATTCTCACTATTATCGGTATGTCCACCATCTTCATCTGTTCATACGACACGTCGTTACGTTTCGTCACAGATTTTCGTGGAACATGGGCGACATATCAACTTGCATCCTCAAGTTCGTCACTCGTTTCGACCCCCATTTCCAAAAATCTTCACCTCCGACGCCTTTTTGCCTTTAAGAACCACAAACCACCCAGAAGCGGTTTCTCCATCGTGTCTTTGGGCACTTCTCTCGTCCTTCTCGCCGCTCTGGTAGAAGGGTCTCGTGACATATCTCTTCAAGTATGGGATATGTCCTATGGAGTTCTGCTGACAACACAATCGATGCCTATGCCATCCGAACTCTCTTTTGTTCGTGTACGCCTCACTGTCGCTGACGAAGGTCAAGTTCTGTTGACTTTATCACCCGCCCTCCACACCGAGAAAATGGACGACCATAAGCGTTCCTCAATACACGTAGTGCCCATAGAACCACGCCTGAGGTCGAATCTCGCTGCTGCACTAGGCAAAACGACCTTGACAGCTCAGTGGCTACCATCGACTCCTCAAAAACCCGACGATAGCGACTCGTCCAAGATAATGTCGGACATTCGGGATGCCTTACAAACGAACAATGCACAGTTGGCCGAGCAAACGTTCTTGAAGTGGGCCGACTCGCACAGCGTAAGCATCCTGTCCTCTCGTGTGATCTTATTGCTCATAGGAAGACTAGGCTAGAGAGGCCTTTCTTGGTTACGAGCTCGTCAAGAAAATCTTCCACATCATCTTGCCCCCGGAATCATCAACGGAGTACCCGTATACTCCTCGCATAACACGCTACCTCCTAGAGTATGCCGTTGTCAGCACCATCATGCACAACGGTCGTTTCATCACGGCACTTCGCCAACGAGGCGACTGGGTAAGAATTACAGTGCTGCTTGACGACAGCATCGGGCCTCACGAGTCGTGTAGGAAAGCGTGATGCTCGCTCTGAAAAAAATTGCGGACATCTCGGAAGACGAACTGATGGCTTCTGCCAGGTTTCTCGTTGATCGACAACGCAAGAATGAAGACGCGATGACAGTCGACGCATCGGAGGGTTATGTACCGCCTCTCTGGACGTACCTTTTTGCCTGCGTTTCGTACCCATTCTCACCAGCCCCTATGCGTTTGGCCATTCGGAAGCACCTACCTGACGCTCAGGACCTCGTCCTCATCCTGGAAGTCTTGGCGAACTGGCTACAGGGAGGAACCGAGCACGAGGTGGAGGCGTTGCTCAAGTCGGTGGCTACAGACACCCAGACGGCTGCCAGCGGGGCAGATTCTCCCCCGTACCCCAAGGTCATTCCGTCGCGCTTGTTTCGTCAGTCTGCTCACGGCGTTTTTAGATCATCATGTTTATTCAGGTTTTGCTCGATGCGTCGTTCGTGGCCCTCCTCCAGCATCCGCCCTCGTATGACCTGCTGCGTCGGATCCTCTCTTGTATAGAACCCGAGATCGCTCTCGTAGAGAGCCTGGAACCGCTGCATGGCTTGCTGGAGCCGTTTGCCAGGGCTCTGCTGACAAAGGAGAAGATGGGCGCCACTAAGGAAACGCCAGCGGAGTGGAGGAAACGGAAAAAGCAGCTCCAACAGCAGGATGGTTTGAGCGTCGGTTTGTATAGATTAGAAGAATTGGTAATCTAGAACGACCACGAATGCGTTGGGAGTGGGGGTGAGCGTGCTCCGTCGCATGCAATCACACTGACTCTGATTACCGGCCCCGGACCAAATCGATGCATAAGGCCACCATAACAGCATACAGTCATGCTACCGGTGATTAAAAACTTGAGTACATGCGCGTGACATGAGAAATCTGCTGAATGAATGTATAGTGACGGGATACTGGCAAAACCGTTGCACCTGACAGCACGTAAAACACAATGCTCATGGAGATAGCTGGGGCGGCTAAAATCCCGAAGCGAATACGGGAATACCTGCCGAGAAGTAAAAAAGGAAAAAAAAAAATCCTGACATGCATAGGATCGCCATGCGGCTAGAAGCCATAAATCCGGCTACTCCTCCGGTAGGGGGTACGGATTTTTCATGAGTCGCTGGAACTCCGCACCCCGAGCGCTCGGCACGATGTTTGACAGATACCCGTATAGCTTCCCCTTTACCGCAGCGTCGTGAAGCGCCATCGGATGTCCCAGGTGGTTGACAAAGAACTCCTTGTATACCCTCTTCAATTTCTGTGTCTCGGTGGCTTGTCTACAGTTGATAAAGCCGTAATCGACCAAGACGGACGGGATAAGATCCCCAGAACCTAGGACGAAACGCTGAAGGTCCCATACCGATGACCCTACACCTGTTGGATAATAGTTGGCGGGTTCGCCAGGTGGATTGGCCTTGGCCTCCTCCGGGAGGCCTCTTCCATCCCCTCCTGGCTGGTCAGCCTCGGCACGATCGTGTGATTCTTGGGCAGAGACAGGCTGGTCCATCGGTGCAACTATGTGTTGGTTCTCCAAGAACCAGGGAAAGTAGGCTCCAAGCGGGTGCTCCGACTCCGACGCGTAAAACGTTTCTTTTATCTTATCCACGAGCACCCCGCGAAGGCGCCAATCATGGATGGTTTGGGGTGAGACACCCCTATATTTGATGAGGCCTGTATGCGCATCAAGATCGGACCCCTCGGACGGGCGACAAGCGTACCGATGTACAAGCCCAGCAGATTTGTCTTGTCCTCGAGGGTCGCTGCACGATTAAACCCGTAATCCTCGCACGTCTGTAGGTGTCCCGGAAACATGTCCATGGAGACTGCATCTACTAGGTACTCCGCGGTGGTTCTGGCAGGTTTGCAGTCGACCTTGTGTGTCGGCCAGTCAAGCTTTTGGCAGGCAGCGGAACAGTAGTACGCGTCTTGACAGCGAGAACAACGCAGAAGCTTGTAGGTCTCCTTGTAGGCATCAGAGGTACCTTGACACAAGCGGCATGTTTGTTCCATAGCGTCGGGGCAGAACGAGTTGTGCGTCAACGAGATTGGCAGGGGTCCGTCCAACTACAGTCACTGCAGTCTGAGTTTGGTCCGATCTCGAACATATATGGTGACGTTGGTTTACGTACTACCGGGTATCAAATAAAATACATGAAAGCCAACAGACAACAGACAGACGAGGAGATCTGGTAAGTATACATGGTGCACGAGAATACATATGATGGTACCACGAGATGTCCTAAAGGCTAGCAGCCTCAACAAAAAAAAAACTGAATGCTGACTTGAGAATGAAGATGCTACATACGAGAATGCACAACGTGCGAAACATTCACCGTGAAAGTGATAGTAAAAGTAGCCAACGCGAACCACGTCAGAAACATTCCAAGAAGAACCCCAAAGCATAGGATTAAGACAGGATGTTGTGCACTCAAAAATCGAGCCGAAGCTGGCGAAGGGATTTGGAATGGTTCAGATGGCCAAGACCCCGGGATACCCATATTCGAGAGTGTACCCTCCAAGTTATCCACAGGTGTGTGCTCACCGGAAAGTGGTTTCGAATCCCTGTCTGGAAGCGTGTCCTTGTTCGGAGAGAGAAAGATGTCCTCATTCAGAGGTGTGTCCTCATTCAGACCCTCGTTTGGAAGGATAAGATATGAATCATCGTGTGGAAGTGGGTGTGGGTTTTTCATGAGCCGTTGGAACGTGGAACTTTGAGCACTCGGCACAATGCCTGACAGGAAGTCGTACAATTTCCCCTTAATTGCAGCTGCATGAAGCGCCAACGGATCTCCGTGGTGATTGATGAAAAAATCCTGGTAAATCTTTCCGAGTTGCCGTGACTCGGAAGCGTTCTGGCAATTGACGAAGCCATAATCCAC
>JBBPUI010000300.1:0-25094 GCA_038094615.1 Heimioporus aff. retisporus
TCAAAATTTAACCAATCAATTTTTATATCAATTAAGACCACCTGACATAGTTTTTGTAGCCATAGATATCAAGATGCTTGTGTGGTAAGTCAAAAGTTTCAGCAATGTGAGGGCTGTTTCACTGATGATTGAGGTGGTTGGCATGCTGTAGTGCATCCTCGCCTGCATCGTCATCGTCGTGTGGTGGTGGTGGCGCGCCACGGCATTGTCGTGCAGTGTCAGCATGCCCTCAGGTGCCCGCCACGTCGTCGTCGTTGAGATGGTTGGCGCGCTGTAGCGCGTCCTCGCCTGCATCGTCGTCGTCGCATGGTGGTGGTGGTGCGCCACAGCATCGTCGTGCAGTGTCAGCACGCCCTCAGCTGCCCGCTCCGTCGTCATCATTGAGGCGGTTGGCGTGCTGTAGCGCGTCCTCGCCCGTGTCATCGTCATCGCGTGGTGGTGGTGGTGCGCTGCGGCATCGTCGTGTAGTGGCAGCATGCCCTCAGGTGCCCGCTGTGTCGTCGTCGTTGAGGTGGTTGGTGCGCTGTTGTGCATCCTTGCCCGAGTCGTTGTTGTCGCGTGGTGGTGGTGGCGCACCGCGTCGTCGTCATGTGGCGGCAGCACGCCGTTGGGTCGCAGTCCACCCACCGCGTCATTGTCGTTGAGGGGGTTGGTGGGCTACTGTGCGTCCTCGCCCACGTCATCGTCGTGCGGCAGTGGAAGTGGTGGTGACATACCATTGGGTCGCTGTAGCGCCCGCCATGCCTCATTGTTGAGATGGTGGGTATGCTGCTGCAAATTGTGCTTACAGGTAGTGTTAGCAAGTTCCCTGAGCTCTATGCATAGTTACCCAGGCATCAGCAAACCAGCTCCTCACCCAGCCGAGCTTACAGTATCGCAGTACACACTAGCCGAGATACAATCTGTCCTATTCTGTCAGGGTCTGTAATATTGGACCCTTTTCCTGGGACAACTTGTGGTGCCGAAGCTTATGTCACACTCCGCGCCAACGCTGTCCCAGTCTGTCCCAACCTGCCACATAACCCGCTTGTGCACGTTGGGGAGTTAAAACTCTAAATACATATGATTGTACCATACTTTCTGAGCCATATTCACATGTGAATTTCCTCGGTGGCACAGTATGACAATCACTACAGCTAGCACACGTGTTACTTGTGGTTGAATGGAAGTTTAAATTTGTAAATACATATGTACTCAACAATCTCGAATAGTTGATCTTCGAGACTATTGTCCGCCCTCGCCCTCCTCGGCTGTTGTCGGGTGGTGGGGTTGTGTGTAGTCCTCACCCCCTCGTGATCGCCATGGTTGTGGTTGTGGGCGGCATGCCCCTGCCTCCTCGTTGCCGTGAAGAGGTGGAAGAAGAGGAGGCGGCAGTGGTGGTGGTAGCGTGCCCCCCATCTCGTCATCGTGGTAATGGTGAACGGGTCGTTGCACACCCTCACCCTCGACGTATCGCCCTCAGTGGTAGTTGCGGCAATGGACGGGCTCCACCTCAGGCACTACATCTCGGATGTATTAGTGGCCTCCAAGGGGGGGTTTCTTGTAGTGAGGTAATAAGCCTCAGAGGTCCGTCCATCTGCCGCGGCAACTCCCGACCGTTACCTAATCTTAATTAGCGTAATGAAAAACGTTTAGCAGCCGCATTCCAGGCGCTACACATGCGCTATCCAGGCGGTTTACCAGTCAAAACCCTCGGCCAACTGCAGCCAGACCGCGCTCCCTTCTCCACCATGCCTCCATCACGGGGTAATCGTTCTGCATTACCCAGCACCAGCAAGGGCCTTGGTCAACACTTCAGTTTGCCACGCAGGGTTCGAAACCCAAAGAAAACTCAAACTTATGTCTCAATCCCTGGTCAAGACTTGAAGCGTCAACGTCTCCTCGCTGAACTCGACCAGTTGCTAAACCGGCGAGTTCCCCAATCTCTGTCCAATCCATCTATGCCGCTACACTCAGCAAGCAACTTACCACCTGCCGATGATGTACCCCTGGAATATGAGCTGTTAGACTTAGAGTGTGATCTTCAAGATTCGGAAACTCGGCCCGTTGACAGCCCCGGTCTCCAGTCTACGACTCCAGCAACCTGCCGTACTACATCAAACCGCATCACGACGGTGAATCAGTTCGCCAAGTGGAAGGAAACCATACCCACGCTTATCATACCGTTTCTTGACTACTTAGGGAACATGCTCGGCAAACCAGCCCCTTCAGTCGCTGCCACCATTTCTCGTTGCCGAGCTGGTTGCCGCGAGATCAAAGGAACTGAGATCCTCACTCTTTTCCATGATCGTGCATCCATCTTTATGGTTTGGGAGTCTGACCAGTCTCTGACATTCACCAGACTTTTCAACCATTACAGTCAAATCTTGCGATTGTGCAGCCCTTCCTCAGGTCCTCGTATACCACGGTCTGTTTCCCACAGCTCCTTCACAGCCTCAGATGGCGGTTTTGGTGGAACTCCTCATGTTCTATCGAGCATTATTCGAGCGCTCGTGCGATGCAATCAATGCCTTGGCCGTCGCTCTCAATACCCATTACCTCCACCAAGGCTATCGGATGACGACCAAACAAGTATGATCTCGCGTTAACGTTGACGTACTGCTTACTGACAAGCTACCAGGGGCACACGGTTCACGAGCCTTTCCGGCGTGGTCTCGGACGCGCTGTTCAATGGTTCGATATCTTAAATGTCGAATTGGAGCTACACGTTGAATCAACCATCTTGAAGTGTCGTCAACGAATTGCTGCACAACACCACATCCCAGCATCCAGACATCCCGACGATCCCCCGCAAGAAGCTTCTCAGGAAGACCCAGGCACGCAGATCCCCCAAACGCAATTATGTGACTCGTTACTTGTACAGCGATGCCCCGCCTGTTTCGGTGGAAATTCCTTTGGACGCACACTTGCGGATGGCGCCGACATCCACGTTGCTACCGACGGCAACTTTCACCATCGTCATCGTCGTTCAGCTGGGGATTGCCCCGTGTTCTACCAGCCAACTTACTTTATTCCCAAAACACAAGTTGACGCGGTCGGCAAACGGATCGAGATGGCACGCAAACGTCCGGCACGGCAGCGTCAGGTGCACGTCCCTGATGAAGCAGTTGATCAGTGCGAGTCATCATATGAAGCAGCAGATGGTAAGAAACAGAAAACGTCTATGGAAAGCTATGATGACACCGGCGTTATGGCGTTGATATGCCGACACGATATCCCACTTTTCTTTGCTAACATTGACACTCCAGGCGAGCAACAGAAGTATTGCATCGCACTGCTCGAACATCTATTCACCCTTCTTCCCCCACAAGCAACCGTTGTCCTCCTGTACGATATTGGGTGTGTAATTGAATGGTCCATTTCTCAGGTACGTTACAGGAATATCTTCTAATCATGGCCAGGTACTACTTACTGATTGGCATAGTACGATATCTTAACTAACGGAATTGCGCCCCGCCTTCGCCTCGCAACCACCGCCATGCATGCGTATGGCCATGAGTGGGCATGTCAATTGGTATACAACCCCCGCCTCATTGTTGGTCTTGGTTTGTCGGACGGTGAGGGAATGGAAAGGCTGTGGTCCCGTTTCATCAAGCTTATTGGTATCGAGCGTTCTTCTTCGGTATGACGCATCAAACTGATATTATGTAAACTGACATTCCGGCAGCGACAGCGGCGTCTGTGGCTGCTCGATCGTCAAGCCAGTGCCGTCGGATCTGAAATGAAACGAGATCTTGGAGTATGGCTCAAACGTCGCCTCAAGAAAGGGGTCCGTGACCAAGGAGATGCCGCTCAGAAAGTATTGGATAGCTGTGAAGTTTCTGCTTCAAATCTCCGATCACAGTGGTCAGACCAATGGGCAGCACAGTTGTCCATACGTGCCCGTAAGAACACACCTTTATTTATGCTCCGAATCTCAATTCTCCTAGACGCACCTGCAAGACTCAAGAAAGAGCTAGACAGCATACTCGCATTACAAGCTGACTTGGACGCATCCGAACGCGCCCTTCAGAATACACGTGCAATCATCGAAAAAGACCATGACTCTGCAATTACGCTCGAGACACTGGACGGCATGGAGCAGACTCACAGCCGGATGCTGGAAAAGATAGAAGCTCTTTACTCGTCGCTTAATGTCCAGGACAGGTTTCCGGAGCTCGATGGCGTCAACCTCGAGTTCGTCCGTATCCTCCTATTAGCCCGTGACCTCAAAATGAACATTCGCAAGAGGGCCATCGGGAGTTTTTTTGAATGGGATAAGCTTGATCGCGCAGTCGGCGGAAAAGACAAGGCACTTGGTATGTGCCTTTCCCGGATATTCTTTAACCTCTTTCACGGATCTTATGTAGGAACCAAACTTCACCAACAAACACGCCGAGCGATCGCTAAACGCCAACCAGCACTTATGTCCGCTATACGGAAATTCAACAGGTATTGTGAACAACTCGAGCAATTATACAACCCGGACTATGCTATCCCACTACCTACTCCCCTTCCCACCAAGCTCGCAGACTTGCACGGTGACCAGACATTGCTGCAAGATGTGTGGATCACACCGGCTGCAGGCAAGATACCACCATGGCTCGAGGATCCACATGTTCGCGATGGCATTAGAGCGCTTCTGAAGCGTGATCGGTGTCGTGAAGAGCAGCGTCGCTTAGGTATAGAAGTGGACAACATGTGTCGCTGGTTCGGATATGAACTGACTGCCGTTGAGCTCGCATTACAATCACCAGAACGTAAGCTTTACAACACCTTCAGGCACGAATCGAGAACACAATTTCTTCACAGATTCTCACTTTCATCTCGTTTTACAGCATCGGCGCGAGGCCATACTTGAGTTGCAGACGGAATGGCCAACCCCTCTGGCATCCTCAGCCAGGTACAACAGTCGTGCTCAAGAGGCTGTCAGGCTCGCCGACCACCTTTCGGGTAAACCCACGTCATCAAGTGTCGAGCTGCACTGGTTGCAGCCTTTCGTTTGCAGTAATTCATTTGTAGCAACTCCCGAGGAAGACGAGGAGTTCGAACTTCCGGACGACGGTGAAGAGACAGTGGAGGCCCCGGAAGAGGTGCTATTCGGGGATATACTTGACAGTGGTGATAACGACGACGAAGAAGACAATAGTATTACCTTACCCACCGTAAGTCTGGAATGGAACCCTCCTGAGGTAAGGTGACAGTATTACTCGCAACCTCGTGCCTGATCATGCCTTTCACAGAATCTGAAGATCGATCCGCTGGACATCGCACCTGATATGTCGGTGGCTACGGGACCTATTGCAACACGCATTCGCCTGGCCTGCGATGGCTTTGGCCAGCTAATTTTTGAACCCAAGGACATTGATATCCTAAGCTCCCCAGGTGCGTGTCTGAATGATATATGTATAAACGGCTGTGCGGTGCTTCTCTATTCAGACCATCTCCGTCACTGTGCTTCGCCAATTGCTATCTTCTCAACATACAACCTTCCTCGGATCCGTTATAACGCTCTCGACGAAGATCTGTGGCGCAACACCCGCAGAACTAAGTATTGGGAAAAAGCGGTATGGATCCTCCCCATCCATCGGGCCTCTTTGTGGGGGCATTGGGTTGTTTGCAGTATATATTTTGAATCGCGGCGTATTCTACTCTTTGACAGTCTCGCTGAGCAGGCTCCATGGAGGAGTGATTTAAAGGTATGATCTCTCTAACTGATCGTTCGGGGTGCTCAGGATATGTTTTAGGACATTATGCAATTTATCTCCCGTCTCACAACCATCGCGTCTGTGAAATGTGGTGTTCCGCACAAGCTCAATGGGGAATGGTTTGCTGTTCCAGCAACGGTGAGTAATGAGCCTCGTACATAATTAATTATTGACACAGATGATCCCTCAGTGCATGCCGTTTCAGACAAATGCCGTCGACTGCGGCGTATGGGTTCTTGCTCAAATTGTAGCACTACTGCGAGGGGGCGATGTCACCGGTCTTACAGAGGTTGATATGAAAGTGTTCCGGGGGTACCTACGATCTCTCGTTCTTCGCATTCCATCCACATCAGTGTAGTGTTCACATACGTACTATGCTAGGAGTGAAATCAGGGCTGGTAGCCCGTTCAAGAGTTGCTCACGCTTGCCATCGTACAATAATTTACTCAGTATTAGTTGAGCCAGGACGCATCTCCCCTGTTGAACAATATGTGGAGAGACGATTCGGGCGATTGTGATGTGGGGTGGGAAGCCTCTTTAGGAGACACCGTCCGGCATGTGTGTCTCCATGCGCTACAGGTGCGTGCAGCCCTCACGTGCACGTCTTTAGCTTCCAATCCGACCACAGCGGATCTACTCTCTCCCTTGAAGTGGCGTGTTCACTGCAGTCCGGGAACTCCGCATGCAGAATTTTACGTGGTTTCTATCAATGCCCCACCTGGTGTTCATCGCACAAAGTACGTTCAGTTTGTCATCAGCTCACGGAACTTGACGTTGACAGAGTCACCACGGCTGGATGCCAAGGCTCATTCACTCGCTATTGCTGTAAGTGGATGGACAGCCTCAGGAGACCTTACATGCCACCTGAACATCACGTCATCATGTGCAAACAAGCTTGCCGAACATGTGAGAATGGCAAGCTTGTTTGCATAACATTTCCGCATACCCACTCACCCTCAGTAGCACCGTCAATAATTATAATATTCCACATTTGTACAGTTCCCGAAAGAGGAAAATAAGTGTAGTTAGCCAGGCAAGGTAAATGGCACGTGCCAGGCAGCATTACTGAGCACGTGCCGATACACAGCATACCGAGGCCGCCTGCCGGGCATCCCTGCTCACTGCGTTACGTTGACCGCCCTCGCTAATGCCGCTACCGTGTCCATCGTCTCCTACAGCGACGACGACTTTATCTTCATTCTCCTTCAATCCCCATCCGTTTTCTTAGTGTAAGTAGTTGTTCTGACCCTATTTTATCTGTAAATCTAGCCATACATGTCTCAACACCTAGTTCTTGTTTGTTTTCATTTTTTTATTCCTTAACAAATTTATTTAGTACGTCTCTGAGACTTGTAGCTGCAACCACCTAGATAAACTGGAAATAGGTACTGCCGTGTTCAAACTATTATGATAAATGTTCAGTGTCGTGCGCGTTATATACGATATGATGAACTCACGATTTCCTAATTTGGGAGTCAACCTTCGTCACGAAATACCAAGCATTGAATTACAGAAAAGTCAAGTAAAAACCATTATAATTTCATTATGAGGGGACATAAACAACTACGGAAGGAGATACATATTAATGAAATGGAGGAAGTGAAGTTGTACCGTTGTACCACGCATAGAAGCAAAGAACTTAGGAGGTAGTTGCAAAGGTAAACATCACAGGTGCATGAGTAGGAACGGCAGGTGTAGATGAGGGCATTGGAGTGGGTATAGAAGATGTGAGTGCCTTTTTCTTTCGTGGTCCGCGTTTAACCCCAATATCGGATCGAGTCTTTCTCGGCTTCTTGGTTACTATTACCGGCTGACCATCAACACCTGAGACTGTCCCTGGATCGACAACCGCATGAGTACCACCATGGCCTTGCACACTCGGAGTCGTCGGCATGGATACCCTAAATGATAGAACGGCCGGGCCAGTGGGTTGATGAGAAGGTGCAGTGGAATCTCCAAGCAGGGATTGTGATGGAGCACCCAGTCCAGCATTTCCAGTGGACTCGTTACCATGTTGTATCCCTGGGGGCATCGTCAGACTCGTTCTCTCGGATAACTTGGAAGCTAAGCTGTATTTACCAGTAGACTGGTCCTCTGTTCCTCCGCCGTCTCGTTGTGAATGTGCACCGTGTGATTCAGAGCGCATCCTGTCCCAGCTCTCCCACTCCAACTGTGTCATTTTGCGGAAGGTTGTCGTCCCAGTTTTCCAAGCACTGTATAATACCTTCAGTTCCGTCATTGACCCCACATCAGAAGGACTTTGGAATTTCTTGAGAGGCCAGTTGACAACAACAATGCCGTGTTTTGCTGTGATTTGGGTGTCGAAATTAGAATAGAACATCTTGACCGGCGTTTGCACCATTTCGCCTGTGGACACAAATATGTAGGGCATGTTGAATAGGCAGAAAGCTGCTTACCGAGTTTCTGGAGGATGAGAGCAGCAGTCTCCTTTTTCAATGCAAGGAACGACTCCTTATAGTTGCTGACAAGTCCTACACTCCATTATCAGGCAGATGCGCCGATATATACAAAGAAACATCTTACCACTCACACCAGAGATCGACAATGCTTCAAGACGGGTTGCGAAGTGGACCACTGTTGACTGCGTCAGCATATGGAAATAATCAGCAACGCTCTCATCAGACACGAAGATGAAAGGGCGTTGCAAATGTTCTACATCACCCCGGACGGAGATAAGAATGGTCTTCTGAGCAGTGCGAGCCGACAGGTTGGATAGCTGAAGATTTGAATTAATTCATTACCTTCGTACAAAGAATTGAATATGTACCTCCTGAGCGATAGAATCTAGAGTGATACGTGAATCGTGAAACGAGCTAAGAGGAACATTGTGCATGGCAGTGGCCTTGTTGTGACGGTGTTCCTCAAGATCTTGCATGGCATCCATGGTGGCAGCCTCCTTTTCGGCTTGCGACATGGCATTCCAAGCCAAAGCAATACCTTTTTCAAGCTCGGGTGCCTTGGCATGCTTCTGAGTATCATCCAGGCCTATGTGAGTATTGGAATCAATGTGCGTCTGCATGATAAAGAATGTCATGTACTCACTGTCGTTGTGTTTTTTCACCTCCTGGCAAAGATATGCATTCCAGCAACTCAGGCGTTTCTTGTTTTTGACCCAACATGGAGCTTGCATGATGGCTTTGAAGTAAAACTTGACGCTATGTGAGCCGAACCGCTCTCGAAGCCTCACAGCCTCTTGCATTACCATGTCTTGAGCATGACTCAATGCATCTGCATACGTGTCCCTTCGTTCTTTCCTCTTTTTCTTGATGTTGTTCTTCTCAGTGGCAGTCTGTTTGATCGGGCTAGGTTTGTGACGATGTCGCCATGGTGTACGCACACTTGCTTTTGTAGTCTTGAGGTAGCGTAGGGTAGCGTGCTTTGACACCACCATTAATGTGGTGGGGGAGTAGGCACAACTAAAAATTAGACATGTCGTAAGAATACATGTGCCGGGGAAAAGCACGGTTAAATATCTACACAGGCTCGGTATGCCATATGTCACGGCCAGCAATTAACTCAAACAAGTACTCGGCTTCCAGTATTGGCATGCCTTGAGAACTAAGAAAGGAAGTAAACTGAGAAACGTCATATGATTCCTTGAATGCATGAATGATGGCCCACACAGCAGATACTTTGTAGCCGTGGGCCCGGAGATACTTTTCTGCCGGAAGACCAAGAATACCTGATGGAGGGTAATCATCATCCTCAAAATCGTCTACTACATGTTTTACTTCACCGACGATGCCTGCAAGTGAACGAATGAGACGGTATTTGCTCTTGGATTTGGTGGGGGATGCAGAGTCTGTATGAAGATGAGATGTCAGAGTTGATACATGAGATGTGACAATGGAGAGTGATGAAGCCAATGAAGGTGAGCAAGTACTGAGAGTGTGAGAATTGATTTGCACCTGAAGTTTGAAGGAAGTTGTTAGTGCGACTGTATCAACAGATTAGTTTTACAACCAGTTAAATAACGAAGGGAAATTTCTTACCGAATGATGCCTTGTCCTGGTCTTTGAAGCCATGCTGAGTGGGCAACTTCACAGCTCGTGATGGCTCGATTGCTTTTGAGTTGCGAGTAGGAGATCCGGGCTGTACAGATTTGTGAGGTGTTGGTGTCATAGCCAGAGAAAGATCCTGTGTCTTCGTGATCTTGCCCTTCGTTATCATGTAGGTGAGCACATCTGAGAATGTTTCCACACGCTGAAAACGACGGATTTCCGCCCCATTCATGGCCAGCATTGCATCATCCCTAGGATGTGGTTGAGTCATGAAACGTAGAATAAGAAAAACATACCAGCTTAAATAAATCCCAACCTGACAACCATAGACGACTGGATAGAAACCAGCACAGTCAGCAAGGATCGTGGACAGAACAGATGTGCAGGTGATACTGCGTGCGATTGCTTCAAGTGAAAGGGCGGAGTCAATAGCAGATACAAATGGCTGGAGTTTGGAAACGCTCTCAACTTGGCGTTTCGTCTTGCAATAGATGGCTAGAGGGAAGGGTGGTGTCGATTTGCCAGCAGCAATGAACGGACTGTGTGATTTGTAGATTTGGCTGACTTCTTCGACATTCAAAGAACTTACTTACTATGTCTTTTTAAGTCCAGGAGAATTACCTCCAAGGATGTAGCACTGATGGTTGTGAGAGTTCATTGTGAGCCTGTTGAAGACTGGTCGAGAGCTGGGGTGCAAAAGGTGAGGCTGCCATCAACTCGAAAACGTGTACGTATTACATACACTTAGTGGAGGTATCAATATGTACCCACTTCAGAGTCAGCCATTCGTGCTGGCCCGACAAACGTGTATTGGTTGATCAACATACAACATATTTGTGATACTGAATAGTATGTACAAAGTAAATGAACTATGTAGTGAGAGGAGGTAACTCTGTAATATAACTGATAATCCCCCCGACTGCGTCCGTGGTCTCCTCCTCCGGACCATCATCCTGTTCAGTGGCATCATCACTATCTAGATTGATATGCTCTTCTTGAAAAACATCCCTTGCACTTGTCTCAGTGGTCTCCCAAGTGACCGATTGCTTGCCCTTCCGGGCTCCAGGTGTAGGACTTCCCGAAAAGCCACGGATGGCATAGATCTGTTGAAGGCGCACAAGAATGTGGGCATTGATGTGGCGACGGCGCTGGCAATACTCAAGTGTTGCCCCAAAGATGGGACTGGACTCATCCGTAAGCTTCTTGAGCACAGTATCAAGATGCAGATGCTCGTCCATGATGGCAGTATGGAGACGCCGGACCTCGATATTGCACCGTTGGATTTCTTCGTGGGCACGCTGAACACGCAGCGATTGCTTCATGAGCTCACGGATGGCAGGCTCAGTCCAACGCTTCTGTCGGACGTCCTCTGCTGACTCTGCAAGTAAGGTGAATTCTTCTAAAAACCTGTAGTGTGAAACTTGAGACCAATCGAGAGTTGGACATCCAATCTCGACGGCAGCATTGTTATACATATTGAGCACATTCCGAATCACTTTGTATCAGGTTTGTAAAGACTTTGCGATGTGAGTTCTCATCTTATAACCTGCGAAGGGTTGGTTAGTGAGGAAGAGATCGGGCAGAAAGAAATTACCCATCTGAGAGAGATTGAGCTTGTGTAACTCAAAGAGCCGTAGTACTACCAAGCATTGGAGATTCCTCAGTGCACAAATATACTTGCGTTGCCCGATATACTTAGCCGTTGCGATGTACTGTTCGTCAAAAATATCCCATTGACGTGTAATTCCCATCTTCACCTCGAGTGCGACGACTTCTTGAGATGCCTCATTGTAGCGTTCACTAGTGAGCCAACGTGCAGTTTCAAGTTTCCGCATGTGAGATAAACTTGCATAGTATGAGTTTTCTGCAGACTTTGAAGAGTAGGACTTGGGGGTGAGGGAGGAGGACTCGACAAGTAGGAATGACATATTGGCTGAATCCAAGGTGTTCCTGGGAGAAGTTAGATCAGCTTGTCAAGTGAGACGTTGTACATTGATACTCCATCCATACTTCAGTGTCCTCATCTTCTGGAGTAGCTCAACATATGCAACAGCATACATATCCCACTCTGGTTCCTTGTCACAGCTTTCGAGGTATGCAGATTGCTCAGTCTTCCAAGTTGTGAGATCTTCGTCACTAACGCCCAACGACACCTTTGCTTGTTCAATTGCTTTGGTTTCTTCCTCGATGATATGTAGTGCTTGTGTATAACTCCGGTAGAGTGCCAGACCGAGATTTAGATAACGATCTTGATCCCACTGCTGGAAAAACGAGTCAATGGCCATCTGACGTGTATAGGGAGACGCATAGCGAGTGACAGAGGCGAGCTGATTAGAAATACTGAATATATGTTCCATAATGCCAAAGTCTTCGAGTCCAGCACCTTCGATGGCGTTGGGGTGGTTGATATCTTGGCAACCATAGTTGTGCGAGTATCCGTGGAACGAATCAACACACATGCGGGAGCAAGAAGACCGGAACCTTGAGCCAAGAGAACTGGAGTCGACGACAACCGAAAGCTTGCAAGCGATGTCGTAACCGATAAGAAGTTGATCGCCAAGCACAGCAAGTGACTTATCCACCATAGCGAGCGGGTATTTGAAGCTGGCACACAAAGCGTCAGAAAATGTTCTTCAGTATGGAATATATGATACAGACAGTTCACCGCTTCGAATCATATCTGCAACCCATAAGACTACGCCGTGACGACAGGCGCTGGCAAAAATCCCAGTTTCTTCAAATATCCCCCAACTTTTTTTCTTCGCATCGGCCGCTGCCACCTTCCAGTTTTCCGTACAACTCACAGGTTTGTCAGGCGCAGGGGTGGCTGGATGGATATTGTTGGCATCAACATCTTCAAGGGAGGTTACATCAATCTCCGCACTACAACCACCTACTTCATTGGCAAACGTGTTGACGTATTCATCATCCAAAAAATAATCGCTCTTGAATATTCGTTGGTCACCAGCTTGACGACCAGGGGCAACTGCCATTCTTGATAGCGAGTTGTTTCCATCAAACGCGAGCATGGTAGAGTACTTGAGGGGGGGTTCATCTTCAAGCTACATCATGAAATCGTCAGGGGGCTGGAACAACTATCACCGATTGCATACCTCGTAACGGCAAGGAGGACATGCATTCTTGACCCGCCAATCAGGCGAATCATGGCCAAGGGCTGCCATGACACGATCGTCAACCATGCGTCGTATCGTCAAGTAAACATCGAAAGTATTGGCAATGGCTATGCGATACCGACGGCGGTACGGCCACTATTAGGGAGGTTCAAGCGGGATCATGTAAATTAATAGAAACATACCTTGTAAACATCACAGATGACCTTTGCGTACGCCTCGACACTGAAGGATGGTTTGCGAAGACGGAGGAGGCGGAAGAGTTCAAGACTTGACAAAGAGATTGCGAGAGTAGGGGAGGTTGGCGTAGGACTCAGATACCCAGAAGACATCAATGCTTCCACTGGAGAAGGAGTGTTCTCATCACGACGAATTACAACCGAGGTTTCAAGCGTGTAGATGTTGATAACAGCGATGAAAAAGTCATACTCTGGCGGTGTGTTGACAGAATCTTCAGGAGGAAAGCAATACTTGAGGTAGGCAGTAACGAGTGAGTCGTATAATGGACTCCAGTTTTCATGCTGCCGCTCAACTCTCTGATGCCAAGTACGACGGTCTTTGAGCACGCAAGATCTACAATCGATTAGATGATAAAAAAAAGACTTGAAGGACTTACCGGCTATCCATCATCTCTCCAATGGCGTGTACTAAAGCCCCATCTTCGGACTCATGGGATGAACCATCAATCGTCTCCCAAGGTGAGTCTGCATCTTTGCCTGTGGTGTGGTCGTCATCATATGATGCTGGGCCATGTGGGAACTGAATGTCATTGAGAATGGTCCAAGATTCTTCACTGAGGCCAGCAAGACTCAAAGTGTAGCGCTGTTGCCGTCATGATCGTTCTGAGGCAAATTGAGATTGACTGAGTTGGCTAGCCCGAGCGCGCGCACTTGAACGTGAAGACCCAACAACAAGTTTAACTGAGCGAGAAACCCCAACCAGGCATTCGGGAGGCATGTTGGAAGTGGGAAGAAGACAACTATGGAGCGAGCATGGGTAGCCTCGAGGCGGGAAGCTGGTTGATTGGGTGAAGGGGTGAACGGAGTCGATAATCAACAAAGTCATGTGCGACTGAGCCCACTCACTGTCCACCTTGCAAACGAGAACTAGGCATTGAGGCATGTACAGCTAGACTCACAGATAAAAATAGGGTCAGAACGACTACTTACACTAAGAAAACGGATGGGGATCGAAGGAGAATGAAGACAAAGTCGTCGTCGCTGTGGGAGATGATGGACACAGTGTTACAGTTGTTCTCTCTTCGTTCACGTCCTATCCTTTTGTTCACTCTTCCTCTTCGTTAGAGTGCTTCTCGCACACCTTTGTGATGGTTCTTATTTCGATGCTGCGCATCCTTCTTACTCATTCTTGCTTACTCGACGCTGACGCGTCCTTATTCCGATGCTGCGCATCCTTCTTACTCATTCTTGTTTACTCGACGCTGACGCGTCCTTTATTCTTTCACCTTCCAAGACATTCTACGCTTACGCGTCGTCTAGTATATAGTCCATTCGTCTACAACGATGTACTCTATTCTCGATCTGCGCAATCTAGCGTATTCTTGAGTCACCCCTAGTCTCTCTAGTCCCTCAGTCCCTCAGTCCCTAGTCCGCCTTCCCGGCGTGGTCCTTCGTCCCTTCGTCCCTTCGAGCTGAGTCGTACCTCTTCGTGAGTGTCCTGCTCGTTGGTAAGTCTTTCGACATAGTCTTGATCCACTTGAGGTACGCCCTGCGTAACACACAGTAGCAGCATTAGCGAGGGCGGTCAACGTAACGCAGTGAGCGGGGATGCTCGGCAGGTGGCCTCGGTATGCTGTGTATTGGCACGTGCTCGGTAATGTTGCTTGGCACATGCCATTTACCTTGCCTGGCTAACTACACTTATTTTCCTCTTTCGGGAACTGTACAAATGTGGAATATTATAATTATTGATGGTGCTACTGAGGGTGAGTGGGTATGCAGAAATGTTATGCAAACAAGCTTGCCATTCTCACATGTTCGGCAAGCTTGTTTGCACATGATGACGTGATGTTCAGGTGAAAATGATTTGAGTGCCCCAATGTCATACCAAACATGCCTCAATGAGACCAGTTGTCATCACTTCACTTGTCACCAACAAATCATCACTCATCAGAGGCTGCACTGACAAAGCTCTCTGAGGTTTCTCTGAGATTGCTGAAATAACTGGCTCATGGTGTTGCAACACTTGGTGAAGGTGGGAGCCATGGTATATACATAGAATTGAACCCATGTACACAGTGCACTTTGGGTGCCAGTTTGTCACAAGTTACACTTTGTGACTTGTGCTGAAAATTTCCTTAAGTCCCATGTGCATGTTCAACTCTCTCCCATGTGGCATACTAATACACATCAGCAATATGTCATGTCTACTGTGATGTTTGTGTGAACTATGGACTGATCAATTGATTGTCAGGCCTTTCCATTGGAAGTGACAGTCTTGATATGGTAGTACAGCCACTGTTTACTTAATCATAGCTACATTGGACTTTGTACTGTAGTCTTTTACTAAAGGCTTTAATTGAGTTCACTATAGGTTATGAGTCCTGCCTGTGCTTAGTAGCCCTCACCCAGGTCACTCAAAGTCAAAAATGGACTATTTTGATATTCCTGAACTTCACTCAAATGGTAACAACTGGTCAGAATGGCATGCACTTGTTGAGCAAGCCATTCATGCATATGGACTCCAAGAATATCTTGTGGGAACCATGGCACACCCAGATCAACAGCATGCAGCCACAGCAAAATGGCTTGTGACTTCAAGTTTACCAGACTTGGTCATATTTGACCTATTCAAGCTCACAACACCTCATAAACAGTGGGCATACCTCATGAAATAGTTTGAACCATTTACAGTACAATATGAGACAGTGCATACAGCCACTGAGTAGCCATGTGAACATGTGCATGACCCAAAATGGCCAAATGGTGCATGCAAAACCAGCATAAGGTGTTGACAATGCTGTCACATGCCAGCAGAGGAAGTCACCATGCCAAATGACTTTGTGGACAAGACAGGTGACATGGTGAATCACCTGACCATATCTGTAGAGCCCCCTGACACACCTGACAGTGTGGATATGGGTGAATGGGCTGAAATAGGTGAGGTGAGCTGTGGAGCAGAGAAAAGGTCATTGATGAAGAATGGTAACAAGACACACCTGAGAGCCTTGCTGATAAAGCACCCAACATGTGAGAACTGCCCACACCCAGTACCATTGCACCACAGCCTTTGCAACCAACTGATGTACATGAAAACTGCTAGAGCAAACCTGAGATGCATGTAGTTAAAAGGGGGAGCATGCACCTATAAGTCACAAAGATGCAGGTTTAGTGCTTGAGGTGGATGTGTCAGTGACATGAGAGACCATTCAAGAAGCAATAAAGATGCTAGGAAGTGTTATAGATGTACACTTTTCTTCTTTCTCTTCTTTCTCTTTTTCTTTCTTTTTCTGTTCTTGGCCTCTGACAGGGTGTACATGTTGGCAATGGCTGACATCTAAGTGTATGTTTATTCTTCACCTATGGGTATATGGATCCATTTGACCTTTCACTTCTTCACAGACTCACAGACTGTGCTTTCACCTTTTGATCCTTTTCATGGACATCACACATGTCACAATCAGACTCACTTCATGCCTAGGACATGTTGGCCCCTATGTTCACTTTATCTTTAGATCTGCCACACCATGCTCCTATGGTATGTTTCCCTCACAAACTATACATGTATGGCTATGTTGTCACATCCTCACTGGATATGCATGGACAGTCTATCTATGATTTATGTACATCATGGACAAACATGTAAAGTAGTATATAAACCCAATAGACCCCAAGAAACTCCTCAGTTGAGTTCTCTTGGTTCTCCCCTCAGAGTTCCAGGCAAGATAGACTACTTTCCACTACTTTTCCTCTCCTCAAGTACTTGCATTTGCATGCTCACATTTTATTCTCACACTTTCACCTACAACAGCACCAGACTACAGCTCTGAGTGTTTCAGGAAGTGCATTACAATTGTTAGAAAGCATTGAAAACATGTCAGACCATGAAGAGGAGGGTGACTCACCAAAATTGCCACCAAACAAGGTAGATGCAATGTGAAGTGAAACAGCTGCATGATATCAGCAAACCAGCTCTTGTACTAGTTTTAACTCCCAGCATTGACAAACTTCTCCAGCACTGACAGCACTTGCCAGACTGTGACAGCCTTTTCCAGACCATGACAGCTTCTTCCAGATGACAGTGACAGTAATGACTAATCAGGGGTAATTGACAAATGTGTATTATGTAAGCAATGAACATGTTCATTAGACTATTTCAGTGATGACTAATCAATGTTTAATTGACATATATGTATTCTGTAAGCATTATGTAAGCAATGAATATGTTCATAAATTCTATTATAGTTTTAATTTTCTATATTCATATATTGATAGACTGTGACAGACTATGACAGTCTTTGATAGATTTTGACAGACTTTGATAGACTTTGACAAACTGTCCCAGGTTGAACAGATAGTTTAAGAACAACCATGTTAGTCCAAGAATTGAAAAGTGTAGGAACAAAGTATAGTAAATATGTATTAAAAATGTATAGAAAGTGTAGGAAAAGTGTGTACAAAAAGTGTTGGAAAGATGTACAAAAAAGTGGGAAAGTGTAGGAAAAGTGTACAAAAAAGCATATAAAAAGCATATAAAAAGTGTAGGAAAAGTGTAGGAAAAGTGTACAAAAAGTGTACAAAAAGTGTTGGAAAATGTAAGTAAAATGTAAAAAAAGTGTAAGAAAAGTACAAAAAAGCATACAAAAGGTGTTGGAAAAGTGCAAGTAAAGCATAGGAAAAGTGTAGAAAAAGTGTAGGTAAAGTATAGCAAAAAAGTGTACAAAAAGTGTAAGTAGAGTCTAAGTAAAGTTGGTTTTAGTAGTGAGAATGAGTTATGTATATATGACTTATGCTTAGCTATAATATGGATGGTTATAGTACTTGAAAAGTTTCGAGTGCTATTTGATAGTTATGTTAAGCAAACTACCATACATTAGGTGTATGGATGGGACCAATCTTGGGTGTACTATATAGTATTATAGTTCAACTAATGTAATGTCAAGTTAAAATAACAACAATAAAAAATAACCTTAAGGGTGATAAATAAGTGTAATCAAAGCTAGTATATATTTGATATTCACTTTTGAATTGCTCTCATATACATTTGGTATTTGATAGACTTTTTCAGTTTGTCATGAAGCTAGGACAGCCTGGCCAGTTAGGTATCTTACTGGAAGAGCTGTCAGGAGCTGGGATGCTGGACAGTCTGGACCAATCTGTCCAAGCTATCACATATTGGACAGTAGATGGCTGGTTTGCTGATATAGGATGTCTGGTGGCCAGTTAACAAGGATGGGTGGCACTCAGACTGGAGATCCTGCAGGCAAGGAGGGGTTACCAGGGACCCACAATTTTTCAGGATTGAACACATGTGTTGTATATCTGTAATCTGCTTGTGATGTGACAGGGTCAACATCTGCTGTGGTCATTGCAAAGTTGGATGTTTGCAATCAAAGCCATCAAGACTATCAGGACCTGTTTTGCTACAAGAAGAAATACATACATATACAACCAAAAGTGCAAGGTCTTTGTTCAAGTGTTTATGAGCAAGTTCATTGAGGAGGATTCCATTCTGAGGATTGTCAATTTCATATATAATATCACTCCCATGAGGGTCTTGACTACAATGTCAAGTATAGGTTTTAATATACTATAATAGAGTAAGCATGAATAAATGATAAAGAACAACAACATACTTCATTCCCTTTGTTATGTGGTAGCAGATATGAACCCTCACAATCACTTTCATCATACACTCTTGTTACAGCACATTCTTGATCCCACAATCTAATGTTGTCACAAAAATTATTGTCTCTTATAGAACTGGTGGTGGAGGTGATGTGTGGGTGGTCCATGTCTGGACCTATGGGGTACATCCTTTCTCTCTCACCTTCATCAAGGTGATAAAAGAACTCAATGATCCTAGAGGGAAGATCTGAGTGGAGAAGGTTGTAAGACACATGCTTGAGTTGGATCTTGCTGGTGAAAAGATGGCCCCATACACCTACAACAACTCCAGTTGTATATCAAACCCATTTGTATGGCATTGACATAAACCAAAGTGCTGCAAGGGTTTCAAATGGAAAGAATAGGCAGTATACCCAATTCCATAGGGATTGGGGAGCACCAGATTGGGGAGGAAACATGGCAAACACATGGATTTCTCCTGTAGCCATGATGTTGGGTGATAGAAAAGTGAGTAGGAGGAACTTAGCAATGCCAGTGACTGACAGTCCAGGCTCCTCACCTTGTTGCAGTGAGCAAGTGGGGCTAGTGTTGCTGCAAAGCAAACCAAAGTGGTTTTTTCAGTTGATTTTGGTTGAGTTGATTTTGGTTGAGTTCAAGTGAACAAAGTCAAATGAAGGTGCTTCACTTGGCTTCATGAAGTGGGAACAAGGTGACCAGCAAATGCTGGAAATGCACAAGCCAATCATATTTGATTATAAAAGCAGCTGTGAAATTGTGAAGTCATGAGGTATGTTGTCAACATCATCTACAATTCATCCATTTCATTGACAAACAGCTCATCTAGCTTATCATAAGTTTCATTTGTCATCAATTCATCAAGTGCCCTGGCAGAAACTTGCCCTGAAATCATGTAGTCACTCTCATGTGCTATAAGATCTGGAATGAAGTTAAGTCAACCTTGCTTGTACAAAAACTTGAGTATTTGCAGCACTTCAAGGGTTGCAGGTGCAAGTTCGTTCATTAGTAAATTCACATGTTGTTTTTCAATGCTTTTTGTGCTTTTATTGGCTCTCTACCACTGTTTTGTGCCTCTGTGGACTGCTCCACACCATACCACCACCCCTTTTGATCCTCTGATCACACCACCATCAGCAAACCAGCCACCTACTATCCAATATGTAACAACTTGGACAGACTGGTCCAGACTGTCCAGCGTCCCAGCTCCAAACAGCTCTCCTAGTAAGGTATCTAACTGGCCAGGCTGTCCCAGCTTCATGACAAACTGTCCCAAACTGGGACAGACTGGAAAAGTCTGTCAAATACCAAATGCATATGAGAGCAATTCAAAAATAAATATCAAATATATACTAGCTTTGATTACACTTATTTATCACCCTTAAGATCATCTTTTATTGTTGTTATTTTAACTTGATACTACATTAGTTGAACTATAATACTATATAGTACACCCAAGATTGGTCCCCATGTTACGATTCGCCCCTATTCTTTTCTCTTTGCCATTCTCACTTGTCATCATCAGCTTAACCCGATGCTTCTACTTCAATAGAGTGCTCTAGAACATACAACGTGTTCGTCGCACACCTTATCTTGTTATCTTCACTTCTTTCTTCCTTTCGAACATTCTTCACTTAGTCATAGTCATTCCATGACCTTCTATGACCTTCCATTGCACAGTATATAAGCTCTAGTACTTCGTCCCCTGTACCCTAGCTTAGTTCTGCTCAATCTTACCTCGTTCCCCTTCGTCCCCTCATCATAACTCACTGCTACCTCTTTGGTAGGCAGACTTATACTCGAACCACCTGCTATACGTCCTAGCAGGAAGAACTCTTGACCCTATCAGGCAAGTACCTCATTGTTACCTCGAACCCTTGACCCTACGATCTAGTTCTTTGAGCCTGCGCTTGTTCCTACCCAGACCAAGCATAACAGTTGTCGGTAAATGGCTGGAAAATACAAATGAATCTCTGCATGCAGTAGAAGAGTAACACTTATGGATATGTTTTCGTCAATCCCCCAGTCATCCCATACATCACATGGTGAGAACACATCCAACAAGGCTTCTGTGAGTGCAAACGTTCTTGGTGGACCGCCTGCATCAAGATCAACTGGATCTGAAAAACATCTACACAGACATAGTTAGATGTGCTTATGAACTTGGAATATACTTGTGATACCTTGCACACCAGTCTTGGACAATGCTGCTCACGAGAACTTGCTCTGGGTAATCTGCAATATAAGATCCAATACCAAAAATGATACAGCAAAAATGTCCATCAGGACATTTTAGAACTTCAGGTGTCATCATCCCAGGTCTCAGAGAGTAGAGCATTTTTGTCAGCACAGCATGAAACAATTGTTTTTTGAAGTGCCGGAATTGAGAATCATTAGTGTATTTTTTTGTGGCTAGAAAATAGGAAGTAGTTAGTATCTTGTAAGTGGTTAGTGAGTAAACAATACCCTTTGGAATGGCAAGGAACCCAAGGAGTTCAACTCCCCCACAGTGTGCTCATCAAACGTTGTTGTGAATGTTACCAATTGAAATATAGACTGGCCAATAGTCATTTTGGCCTGTCCCTACCGAAACAGTCATTTTGTCACTTCTGAGAATGATAGGAACAAAAGTTCCACCCTTTGTTTCTGGAACCTCCTTTGCTATTGTGTCCTATCAAATCATCAATACCTGTGCCACTATGAAAAATTACTTACTGCCTGTGCCCATGCCCAATTGCCCGACATGAGATGTTTGTAGCACCTTTCATCATTATCCTCTGAGAAGTCTCAGTAAGGTGTGTAATCGAATTCTCCATTGAAGTCCAGATTGGACAACATCATTGCTACCAACGATCGTGCCGGACAGAACCAGTACTCATAAACCTGGTCCATCCAAGGCAGAACATTCGTTGGACGATCACCACTGTACTTGAGTTCGAAGGATTCCCACCAAACATCACCAAGTTCGGTGGCATCAATGGTATCATATAAATCCCTGTGGTCAACAAAAGGAGGTGCACAGCCAGGATTTGACTGTGCCCAAAGATCACAGAGTTGGTCAATATTTCCGGCTGACATTTCAGCCTTCTTAAACAGGAATTCAGCGGTCTCAAGCTGTAAACAATCAGTGTATGGCACCCAATCATTGGGGCTCTTGTTAGAGACTGGTGGTGGTGGGGTGTCGGGATCAATAGGCTGTCCATGGACATCACAGATATCTCCTAAAAGTTCATATTCATCAGTTCCAGCATGAAATATTAATGAGTGATGTACCGGTCAGTTTTTCATGATAATCACGGTTGATCCCTATGACATGTGAGGTGTGTTGGGAAGAAGGACCAGCCGAAATATTGAATGAGAAACTGTGAGCCACTGTCTGGTGCCATTTTAAACCAGGCGCCATTTTGAACCAGCAGTAACAATTCATATGGGGACATGGAATCCGTCATGCTGGGTATCCACACCGGTTTTGAGGGATAGATGGCAGGTATTCAGGCATCCTAATAAGAGAGGGTGTGGTGAGGGTGAGGGCGAGGGTGCTAGAGTAATGAAAATTTGTGCAGGAATGTCAGCAACTATGCAGAAGTGAGAGCAACTGAATAAACCTTGTTTAGGGCCACTCAGAGCTAAGTTCACTCAGCCTCCCATCTGAGCCTCTTCCATCATGTCATGACCAGCTACTCATTCAAAAAATTCTAGTCAGTGACCTGGCCTTGTTGTACTCGAGAGCAAGCAAAAACGCCGTACCTCAGAGCAAAAACACGCAGACGATGCACAGGCTCAGATGAAGAGACTTGAAAAATTAACGGTACAAAAGGAAGGTCTAGAGCATGTGGGGAACCTCATTGACAAAGCAGTACAAGAAGAGGAAGACACACTCACCAATCCACCAAAGCCTCAGCCTCGCATCATAATAAAGCCGCTTGTTCGCTCAGAGTACGAGCACAGCTCCCTCAGCTCTCCTTTGTCTTCTCTGGAGATGGAGGCAGGCTCTACAGCAGCCAACTTGGGCAGTGGTAGCTATCGTGTTGTCACTGGATCTCTAGAAGATGTACCTGATGAGCCCAGCATCAACTATTACCAAGAACTGGCAGTGCAAGAATTACCACAAGAACAAGATGAATTGGACAACAGCAGTCAGACTGATGAGTCCAACTCAGATAGGGCTCCAGTGTCAAGCCAGTGGTGAAAACTGAGACAGGAAGTTGCTGAATCAGTTGAAGTCAGTCACCACACCATTGTCTGCATGGCTGGTCAGCCTGAGAAAGAGAAGCAAGGCTCAGTGCCGCAGTAAGTCCGACAGTCACAACCTTCATGGATCTCACTGAAACAGTACTCTTTCTTTGGGATTGTCTGGATCTCATTAGACAACTTCAAAATGACAATAATTCCAAGGGAGTAAAGAACTGGGTGAAGAGTATCAAATCCAGTGCCATCATACCTTTACCACTGTCTCAGCCCTTGTCATTTTCAAAACCTGCCTCCAGTGGCACATGCTCTGGGATCAGAGCCCCACAGACAACCCTAGCCACTACACTCTCAGCCTCAATCAGTGATGCTTGCAGCTCATATTCTCAAGGTAGTGAACCATACATGCAAGGTAGCGACCGAGTTGAACGTGTGGCAATGAGGAACTCCCACCGTGCCAAAGTAAGTTTTTTTTTATTCATGCATACAATATTTGATCTTATACTTTCAATAGAGTATCATTTGAGAAGTGGTTAGTGGGTCTGAACCCGGTGAATAGGTCACACCTCCCCCCATTACTCTCCCAACTCCTGAAAAATGCAACAAGAAACGAAGACAGTTGGATGAGCCTGAGGGAGACGGTGACAAGTCAATCCTACCCCTGAGCAAATGGGCTCAGACCCCTTGTCGTTCAGGGAGTGGTGTCAATAACAAGTACTGCATTGAGAACCTCCCTCCTGGTGCTATGCATCACAACACTTGGAGGCATGTCTTTATCTCAACAGTCGCCCATTTTGCAGGGAGTTATAGCAGCCCCTGGTCCATTCCATCAGATGATCTGGTCACCACTTTACAAGAAATATGGGATACCATCTACATTACAGGAACAACAGAGGATATTGAGCACACAGTTACAACCTCCAGCGCTGTGTATCATCTGGTACATGCCATTCTTTTTGGAAATTGCTTCATATTGACAAGCAAGCAGGCCCGCCAGGCCCTGAACAACTGGTGGAATGGGTTTAATGTTGCTACCCTTGCTGTTGTTACAGCATTTTTCACCAACGATGATGACTGCAAAGATCTCGACAACCGCATTTCATTTGCTAATTCGATGCTCTACAAAAGCCGTTTCCTTTTTGGCAACAATGATGGAGAAAATCCCAAGGTGAGTCACCGGCATCACACATGGTTCTCACTTTCTGAATGCTCAATAGGAATGGACCAGGCTGTGGCGGTCGCCATTTATCCTCCAAATGTTTGCACATCACTTCAATTTTACCACTGGCCGAAAAAGCATCAAAGGGCTGGACAAGGGTGTTTGTACAGCACTTGCACTCTCTGGTGCTGCGGTTCGCTTTCTCTACATTTTCTATACACTGTATACTAATTTATCATGCTAGGTTTGTCGTGTTCTCACACATGTTTCCGAAAATCAAATCAACTTCGATATCCTTCCTTCAAATGGTGCATGGGCTCTCACCATTCCCAAAGGTAATCAATATGAATTCAACAATGCAATGTGGGGCTTGACTACAAGACGTTACCTTCAAGTGATCAAGAATATACCAGACAAAGCATTTGCCACGATTGTCGCTGATGCCCATAGCTATGTGAAGAAGCCTTTGGCTGCTGTTGTGGATGTCTCTGATGATGATAGTGAGTTTGAGAACATTGCAAGCTACCGCTAAGGAACAGCATCAATTTTACTTGACCCATAATTTTTCTACCTGTTATTACATCTCTTAATATTTTCTCTGCAAATAAAATGTGATGACTGTTTACATCCAAGCTAATGAGCTAACAAGCTAAATTGGCTAATGGCGTATCAGGTTGCACACATGAGAGCCCATTAGCGAATTAGACACTTGGACAAAGTGAAAGTGCCAGCTAATGGGCTAATTTGACTTGTCATCGATGCTGTGGCTAAGCGGGTTGCCATAAGCCACAGTTAGCCAGCTGAGTTCAATTTAGCTCACACTTAGCACTAATTAGATTTCTGTCATTTTCCTGATGGCCAGGCCTCTTGGCAAGAAGCTGCAGAGAAGAAGGCTGAGAGGGAACATCAGCAAATCCTACACTAACTTTACATAACTTTACGGTACTTTGATCTCATTGTTAAGTAATTCCACAAAATAAAGCTGTCAAAGCAAGTAAAGTACTAAAGTTCATTGTATCCGACGCTGCGTAAGTACAAACGTTGTTGTAAGTAGTGTTGGAGTGGTCAATCATACTGTGTGCGAT
>JBBPUI010000301.1:0-25053 GCA_038094615.1 Heimioporus aff. retisporus
ATGTCCATGAGCGTGGCACCGGAGGGGGTGTAGGTGTCACCGCTGGGGCCGGTGGCAGTGGCGTCGGTGAAGGTGACGGTGCCGAAGTCAGCGAAGGGAACGAGGCTGTCGCCCTCCTCGAAGTCCTCGACGATCCACTCAGCGTTCTCCTCGCAAAGAGCGTAGCTGGAGGTGAGGTCCTGGGTGACGGTCACACCGGTGGTCAAGTTCTCGATGGTGGCAACACCAGAGGTGGTAGAGTAGGCGGTGACGGTGGTCTGGATAACGTCACCAGCAGAGATGGTGATGCCAGAGAAGTCGTAGGCGTAGTCGGGGTACCATTCGTACCAAGCTGTTGGGCCCATGATGAGAACTTATTTGGAATAGATATTTTATTTTATTTCTCTCACCATCGTAGGTAGCACCGTCACCGGAGACCGTGAAGTCAACACCGGTCTGGAGGATGGCGTTTTGGCAAGTGTCACCGTCAATACCAACCCAGGCGGAGGCAGCGGAGCCGTTCTCGCCAGTGGGTTCGGGGACGGTGAAGGTACCGGTAACGGTGGTGAAGGTTCCCTGTGAGCAAGTGATTGAGATCATGGATGGCCGATTAACAAGGGAGCGGCACGAACGTCACCCTCGGCCCAGACAGCACCAGCCCAGTTCTCGCTGTACTCTACGTTCTTGATGGCACCCTCGGGGGCTGCGACACGGTTGACAGGCTGCGACTGGCGGTTGTTGGCACGGCGAGCAAGACGTGCGCCGAGGCGAGAGGAAGGAGCAGCGAGAGCCGCGGAGGCAAGCAAAAGGTTGGTGAGGAGAGCGAACTTGGAGACCATTGTAGAGATGAAGGTGCGATAGACTGACGATGCTACGATAGCCTGAGGATGGAGAGAGGACCACCCAGAGCCTTTATACGTTTACCAATGCCTTGATGCTCCCATGGAAAGTAACTGCCGGTGGGGAATCAGATGGGTTCTGGAGCATCAATCAGTGCTATCCTTGTTTTCGTGCGAGCGCGTTCGGGGATAAACATATTCGAGACCTCAGTCATGTGCCCTCGCCTTCGCTTGGAAGAACTTTCTGAACTTCAGGGAAAAAATCAGATGCTATGGCACTGTATATCGGTAAAGATGGTATTTTTTCAGTGAGAGCCTGATTAAAAATGGCCGATCGAAGAATGATATCACTGATTGGTGAGATATCGGGTCAGCGCATTGAAAGACCTCACCTTCTATCATTATGCTTATCATTATGCTTATCCTCGATGCCTAAAGAAGGGTTGGGCACAATGGATGTCAGGGTGAGCACACAGTCCTGTCCGAGAGTAGCAAAAGCAAATGTGGCTCAGCGGACACAAAGCGGATCAATCCTCGTAACCATTACGACTACTGTAAGCACCCATGACAGCTGATGTGACGCGGAGGTGTCTTTACCCACATTGATCTGAAAAAAACCATCACGAACCGCGCGAACACAGGAGGCCAAACTTGGCTGACCGGGAAAATTCAGGTATGAGTATGTCGGATCGTGGGCACGATCAATGTTCTACAATGGCAACCCGCGTAAGCCAGAAGTAATTCGGGGTTAAGCACTTGCACAAGTTCAACGAAACGACTACATATGCGACGCTTTTCCCGGGCCGAATGGCGGATATAAGACGAGTGCTTACGGCAGGCATTCCGAGTTCCCTGGAGTCCCCGAGCAATAAGCACATGGATGTGTATGATTTGAGCCACGCCAGTTCTAGCCTCCTCGGACGATAGCTTCAAACATGTTCGCGGAATCATTAGAATCCTTGGGGTAACATGTCTTCGCCCCATTAGTGGGTCTTACCAATCTCAAATCAGACTTCCACTGATTTAGACTCTGAGAGCCCCACCTCGAGGATATGTATATAGCAGTAATAATAATAGCGATAAGTGCCAATCGTCACCTTACTTGTCATGATCACCCCAACTTACCATGATTGGAGGGCCAGTAGGACCAAGGAAGATTACTGAGGCTGGTCCTCGTGGGCATGGGATCTGGCAGTTATTCGAGGAATCAGTTTGCCATAGGGCACCTGCGTTTTCCGTGTGGGCACATGCGGCTTTCCCACAGGATAGAACTATGGCCAGTACCGATGCCGCAGATAACACGGTCGTGTGATTACAGTGTCTTATCTTTTGTGCGTTTCCTGTCGCCTCTTTTGCCATGTGATGGACTTTTTTCGCTAACGCCTCCATCGGTTTCCTGTCGCTTGCGTTTTTTGGCTTTCTCAAGCCGCTCTGCCTCTTCTCTGGCCCGTTTCGCCTTCTGAGCGGCTTTAGCCTTGTCCGTGAGCTTCGCTAGGTGTCTGAACCCATCCTCGTCACTCTCGTCCTCTTCCTCTTCCTCCTCTTCCTCGCCCTTTTCATCATGTGTCGCTATCTCTGGTGTTCCGTCTCGGCTAAACGTTGAGGAAGGCTCCTTGTTGTCGCAATGCGGAACATGTTCAGGAGAGAATGGGTCTAGTTGGATAGATCCTTGCAGCGACAGCATCTCGTTTGCCACCGTCAGTCTGTCGCAATACAGGCTCGATTAAAAAAACACAGATGTCACGCCACATGAGATAAAGCAGAACATACCCTATCACCGTGAATTCAACGTAACCGTCAGGATCACCAAGTTTCAATCCTGTCAAATGGTGAACCCAACGACCACCATTTTCTGTTTCCCTCTCTATGGAGGTCTTCTGCTCTCCAGAGTCGCTCATCTCCACGTCTCCTTTGTCATCCGTGCCATTTGTTTCGACACCAGCATCCCGATCTCTTCCTCCGCCAAACTCTGGGTCGTTCTCAGCGGGGCCATATTCAAACAACCACTGGTCCCGCGGAATATGATGTCGAGGGATTGAAACATTGAAGGTGCGATGCACGAGGAGGGATATATGATCAGGAGAACATAAGTTGATTTTACCCACTGCACACGAACGGAACGGTGTTCGCGTATAGTGACGATTACAGGATGCATATCAGTCTGAGGCAAGCACATTAAACTGGTGATGTATACCTAGCTTCATCGAAATTTGTGGCCCCCAGACGGTCGCATCGAAGCTCACGTGACATACGGCGAAAGGGCAGTCGCCAATTATGCTCGCGTTCTGGCTCAGAAACTGTACGTTTGAGTGAGCCAAGAGTACGCCTTGTAAGGACGGTATGTACCTGTCCGTTGGGGGCCGATCATCGATTAGCACTCGTTCGTCAGAAAAGAAAGTGTGTAGTCACGAATTCCATGCTCACCGCATAACCATGCTATCTAGCATTTCCTCCGCCCCGGCACGCAGATCAGAGGCGAAAACCGGGGGTATGGAAAGGACGAGGCTGGCGTTGACGATACGGAACTCGGTCGGGTGGTCCGACACCCGCGATTTTCCCTTTTCTTTGGGTGATTTCGTGCTAGGTTTTTGCGACGGAGGTGCGGCTGGCTGGGTTGTCTGAAGCGTTTCGCGTCTTTCTTTCATCTTTCTGTGAGCTGCACCCCCATTTTCTGACGGATCTCGATGCTTTCGCTTTTTAGACTGAGAGACCGAAGTCATCGATAGAGACCTCAGCAGGTTATCGACTTGTTTTCCAAAGAGATGTCGAGTCCGAGTGAACTTGTCGTTTGGTAAAATTGAAGGCCCGCTGGACGGCTTCTCGGCTTGCACTGAATATTTTTCTCTTGATCACGTTCCCCGACGCTCGTCCCGCTGGAACGACGGTCCCCACGTCGACCTCATGGTACGTCCGTTCTGTCCTCCGCGAGGTGGATACATTGCTCACGTTGGAGCTAGTCCGCCCCAAGGCTCATAGGTCAGATTCTCATCACCGGCGCGCAAATATTCGGCAAAGCGCTCGCTGCAGCTGGCAAACAAGCCGTTCAAAGTAGGCTGCACCCCTTCCGTCCGTTCGAACGCCCTCACTGAGCGATCGCTCTCCGTCCGCCCCTCAGATGCCAAACACCGTCCGGAGGCTCTCAGTTCCGAGGTCGGGGGCATACGCAACGCTACGTCTGGTTCTGCGACGGACAAGCTGACGCGCGAGCACCGTATGACGTTGGACGAGGCACATCTCATCCTGAACGCCAAACGCGGGGAGACCATGGAGAACATCGTAAAGGCGAGTACAACGGAACGCTTGCAAATTTGGTGGTGTAGCTTACGGCGCCGCTTAGAATTATGACCATCTGTTCAAAGTAAACGCTCCGCGGAATCCTCCAGATCCACCTGCATCCGGTTCACGAGCCGGGAAACCGCCACCGCCGCCTCTGCACTCACATTACCTACAATCAAAGGTGGTTCGCGCCCGTGAACGAATAGAGGCCGAAGTAAACATACGAGAGGATGTGCCAGTGGGAACCTCAAAACCCGGGGCCGAGTCAAGTAGTCCTGGACCAGGATCAAGCTGACCACACTGCCGACTTTTTAGTTTAGCTCATGACTTATTTCCTGCTCGATAGATCATCCACTATCCCCATTCATTCCTGTTTTCTCAGCATATACAATCATGATCACAATTAATGGATACAACACTGCAAACAATCTCCGAGCTCACAATGCAATCCGTGAATAAAAATCATGACTATTATACAAATACAGGTAAGTTTGAGTGGTTGTGCGGTGTCTCAAATGAGAGGGGAGGGGGGTCATCGTTTCTCTTCGTTTCCTTGCAATTGCTGGCGCCATGCTACAATCTCTCTCTTTCGAACCATCCACACGAAGATCGGTAGAGTGATGCACGACACGACGACCCACGCAAACTGCACGCCAAAGTTGAGACCAACTGGAAACATAAAGTAACCTGAGAATGTCCTCTGTATCTTCTAGGATTGAAACGCACTTTGATTTTTCGTGTTGAAAACGATGGTACGGACAGTAGAAGCGACGTTGTAGAACGGCATCGCATACCCGTATCGAAATATGATGGGAAGCATTTCGATCGGGTAGAACGATACCGAAACGTTGACTACGCAACATAAGGATCAGGCATTACGCGAAGCGAGCTGAAAATAGCAATGACTTACCGATGATCCACAGGACGAGAAAGACGGGGACGAACGGCACCGTCATGAGGGTGATCATGGATTCCAGTGCGAATCCCCTGCAGACACTATCTTAGCATAGCAACCCAAGGCATACGAGAACAGATGTACAGCGCTGCCATCGCTACCCAGGACATCATCCAATAAATAACGAAGCCACCTTTATAACTACATAAGAATCAGTACGCGATCTCAAGAATGACGAAGCCGACTTGCTATCGCTCAAACGGGACACCGAACGCAAGACTCAACAAAGAATACACGAGCTGAAGATGCGTCAGTCCGAGGAAAACAGGCAAGAACGTTGCTCACCGAAATGAAGAAGTACAGGACAAACGGCCAGAGCAAGCGCATCAGGATTAATGACCGCAGTGTCAGACGCCGACCAAAACCACTTCGACCATCCGCGGCGAGAAGGTGGTTCTGCGGGAATCAGTCCGAGGAGAAACCCCTGGTTTCGGACTCACCGTTAATATGAACTACCGGTGACAGCAACTGTCAGTGAGCTCGACAGTATTATGAAGCACGCCTTACCGCGAGGATCACAAGATAGATCAGTCCGACGTAATCGACGGCGGATGCGCTGACAATGATCTAGTACACCCGCCCCGTTTATTAAACGCACTTACACAGGAACATCAAACGGCCTGAGGTCATACAAGATGTAGTTAACGGGCATTGTCACGAGGGAGGGTGCATTGCTCATCAGGGCGGGAAGGTTCGGATGGGACGCCAGTTGTTTCGCAAAAGACAAATCGAGCGTCTGCGTGACGTTCATGAGGATCAGGTTCACCTGAAAGCCTGATCATCGGTTCGGAAGCCGAAGTTCTAGGGAAAACAACTTGCCATTGGAGTAATTATGGTGCGACTGGAAAAAAGTATCACACACTGACCGTCACCCTGATATCAACATGTAGATGCTCACTATGCAGCTTCGTTTCTCGCGTTCGTCACGTAGGCGCCGATTGCAGATGAGGTATTGTACGTCGCATCTATAGAGTTTATGGCAGAAAGTAAGTTGGAGGTTGCATTCGGGCTAACTATAAGCGTGCTATCAGATGACTGACTCCAAACGCTTGTAGGCGCGAGGGCACACACTGGTTACGGCCGCCCAACAGCGATGATTGAGAAGGGCCATTTGCACGTCTGGTGGTCCGTTCGGAAACTCTGAGGGATTCTGGACCAGCCACGACAGTTCCTGATGGTTATGTATCGTCGAGAGCGCTTGCGTCACCGTCTGGCCAATCTGCCCCCCATCAAAATCCTAGCGGGCTGCTTAGCGGGTGCGTGGATCGTAAGAGCGAAAGAACCTACTACGACATACCCAGATAGGTTGTGGATATTTCCAGAAGACCTTCCGAGAGCGGCCCAATATATGGACAATATACCGAGCGTAATGAACACAAGAAGGCCAACAGCTACGAGACTGATCTTGAGCCAAACTTTCCTGGCTGCAACAGTACCCTGGTCCGCGTCGAAAAGTCCATGGGAAAACGGTGGGTCCTGGGGTCTGGTCAGACGACGCTGTAACGAAAAACACCGCGTCATGGTACCATCGTGTTTGTCGGGGAATAATCATTACTCTCAGGGTCGGGCAGCTGTCCTGGATTTGACATCCTCGACGACGTGGTCAGAAGCCAATAATAGACTCTGGAATCAGACTTTATAAGCAGTGCGTCTAGCACAGGGGTTTAGGCTCGATCGACTGGGATCGGCAAGATGACATCGCAAGCTGAGTCATCCAATGTCGGTGCCTCAAGTATGTCCACAAGAACGTCAATAATACATGGCGCGGGATGACGCTATCAGTCCGTCCAACATGTAAAATATCACATTACGATTCACTGCCTTGGATATTGTACCTTTTCCCTGCAAGCATACCTAAAAGGAGAGCACTACAAGAATCAACCGCGTCTCCGTTTCGATTTCTTTGGTAGTTCTTCATCAATCTCAACTCTACGCTGACAAACTGGACATCGCCCAGAAACATCGGTTAACCAGGGATCGATGCAGGTTTTCTGTTTGGGTAATTCATGCGATGCAAAATATTATAAAGCATCAAAATGCTTACGTGGAAGACGTGACCACAGGCCAAAAGACGTAACGGTTGGGGCCCTTCACCAGCATCTTCGAGACGAGGCAGTGCATCTCGTTCCTCTTCGGTGATGTTTTCGACTGGAATTACTGCCTCCTCTGTGCAGGCTGACGGCGGGCCGGCAGCTATATCGTCCTTGTCGGGGTCTTGATGAGAGACCGCAGAAAGCCTTTTTGGCTCTTCAAAGTCCATGAGGCAAATGGCACACGCAGCACGATTGCCTTCCAACCTGACAAAGGGATATTCACATTGCTCCCAGTTGTCTTCCCATGTCTCGGGTGCTTTGATCGTATCAGGGGTTGAGACCTTGGCATTCCGGTCCTTGGCATTCGTCGCGTCGTCCTTTTTTGGGTTCCTCCTACGGAAAAAGACAAATCGCTTTTTGGGGATGGATGTGGGTGGTTTCGGAGGATAGGTGTAGATAGGCTTCGGCAGGGAAACAGGTGCGGATGTGTCATCGGGTGGTGGCGGAATATAAATGACAAGAGGGATGCGGTCAACGAGTGATTTTGGAAGCTTTCCGATGTCAGGTTTAATGTAATGTGGATTTTGCAGTGGATGGCGTCCGAGGCATAGTAATATGATGCTGTAGAAGAGCTACAAAGAGTCAACACCACCTTGAAAGAGGATTGTCATGGGACTGACCATAATAAAGGGTAAAACCATGAAGACAAGAAAACCGAAGAGAACGACCTCCAAAACGAGCAAGTACATGGTACACAGAATTCCAAAGGTAAGCCACCAGACGAGAGGGGCGGAAAGACGGCAGTTGTTGACCGAAGTGTATTCGAGTATGTGTGCGGTTAAGAACCATGTCAACGTAAACATAGACAAAAAGAGAGACAACCTGGGATCAAGATAAGTCAGTTTGACGGAGGTGGAGTGTAAGCAGACGGACCGCGCATAGATATGGTTATAGGGCACCGGGGGATCTTCCGAGTTGGTGCTCGGGGATGATCCTCTGTCCTGTTGTCTTTGGGGCCTCAACTCACTAGGACGTGGGGCGGGTTGAGAGTCGCCTGGCTGCGTCGTTGCCTCCGAGTCTTCTCTTGGAGCGTTATCTCTAGATTATGATGAGGAACGGATGAATTGGAAAGGAACGACATCGACTGACGCTGCTCGTATACGAAAGTAATTCCAACATGTCAGGCCAGATGACAATGCGAGTCTGACCAACCAAAGGGAGTTCCAGGCGACCAGAGGCCGTCCGCATGCATGTATTTGGCTGATCGCGTGATCCTGGGGGCTCTTGATGACCGAAGCAACGGTGAGAAGAGCTATAACAGCGGCGGCCTGTCGATGCGCGAGTAAGAAAGATAGTGTGGGACAAAGGGAGACTGACCTGGATGAAGTTATAAATCAATGTCCCGACCAGCGATACCAGTGCCTTTCTAGTCCGGGATGCATCCGGACCCATGCCCAACAGCCGTTTGAGCCTCTGGAAGAACGGCCTGGGGGGGTGCTGGCCGTGTTGCAGTGGGGGTGGCGTCGGGGGAGTCGCACTCGGAGTTTGGGCGGCCTGCCTGAGCCAAGGGGGCGGTCTTGCGGACCGTCAGCGATCGAGAGGGGGGACGATTTAAAATCTGATTTACTCTGCGAGTTCAGCTATATTTGCTGGGGAAGAGGGAGCAGTCATGGGTCCGCGTTGTGCTGAGCGACGATGAGAGGCCGGTACGCGGGCTCTGCTGGGTGGTGTTATGGTGGGTATGTCGCCGGTGGATTGTGTACGGCGAAGCGATTGTGAATCGAGGGCGGACATGGTGGGCGTTTAGGGAGAAGGAACAGCGAGGAACGAGGGTCGGGAATTTGACGCCTGCGGCGTGAGGTAACGCAGAGAGATCGGTGGTGACTAGATGGCCGCCTCGCCGGACATCCAAGTTGAGGTCGATCTCGACGCTGGGGGGCGAGTTGGGGCGAGCTAGTAACTATACGTAGTACTGTCGTGGACGAGCGAGTCGGAATTCAGGTTCAGAGTTGCCCCGCGCAGCATGCCCAAAGTTTATTTATGTACACGACCACCCATGGCCAAGCTAGTCACTTTCGATGCCCTCCATACCCTAATTACGCCAAGGAAGCCCATCCATGTCCAATACGCTGAGGTGTTCGCCCCCTTCCTCGGTGTCCTATGTCCACGCGCGGTGCAGTGCTCGTTCAGAACTAGTAAGTCTTCCCTTCCTGCACCCTGGTCTCACCTACCGGTTTCGAGGCCTGAAGCAAGTGCAGAAGGACAGACCAGCCTATAATGGCCAGCTCGGCGCACACGGATGGTGGTCTGAGGTGATTAAGAGGACAGCCATAGGTGCAGGTGCAGACCCGCGAGGTATGCGGCCACTTCTCCTCCACACCGAAAACGCATGGGTCTTGACAGCCATGCAGCAGTCGAATCGTCCCTGAGCGAAATCGTGTCCCAGCTCATGAACCGCTTTAGCTCCGGTCAAGGATACAGGCTCTTTGACGATACACTCCCCGTGCGTATGTCGTAAGGCCATCGCTACAGCTTGGCTTGGCGTCTCTGACGCATGTAAATTCCAGTGCGTCGACTGCAAGAATTGAATGTCCGTACAGCGCTGACCAGCAATTCTGACGCAAGAATGCGTATGTTTTTGTGTGTGTCCGGGAGTGGTCATCCGATCCATTGGTTCCCACAGGTCTCGTGCTCGCTGACCTCGGAATAGCCTCGTTTCTCCACCCACTCGTCCTGAGTGAAGAGGAGGGAATCGAGAAACCCGATCCGGAAATATTCCGACGAACATTCCGACGAGTGCTGGGCGATGCAGCTCGGTTCGAGCAGGGTGTACATGTCGGTGACGAGCTTGAATGGTATGCTCTGTGAGAGCCGGGTACCGGATCTGATTTAATGTGACCACCAACAGCGATTATTATGGAGCCCAAAATGCGGGAATGCAAGCACTTCTGATCAGGCGTCCCGGTCCGGATGGAGACCAGGAAAATAAAAAGGCGAACGAAGACCTTGGAAACGCGAGAGTCATCTCCAGCTTATACGATGTGCTTGGCTGGGTGAAACCGTCATAGATTAACGCGGCACGAACGGCAACGACATTTTGGCTGACGCGCCCGACGTACGATGGTCTGCCATTGGGCTAATGTACACCAATTTCAAATGCAAGCATGATAATGCTGGAGACCACTGAATCCGAGGTTGAGAATCGGGTATGCAGTGCAGAGTTGTCATTAGGGGAACGTAAATAGATGATACAAGCGAATATGCACTAGAAAGGGCCAATGTCCGACCAGGAGTTTGTTTTGAGTGGTTTCAGGTAGTCCATTCGCATGACCGTTTTTTCCCTGGGCAAGACAATGTCCTGAACCTTTTCGCCCTGCTTGAGCATCGTCCAACGTATGACACGAGGGTCTTGGCGAAGTTTGAGTGCTAGCGAATTTAAGGTGCGCGGCGAGGTGTCAAAGTACATGGTCCAGTAGCTAGAATGGACGATGAGACGGCGTCGAAACAGACGGACAAGGACTGACTCTGCGATGGAGTGGCTTTTTTTATGTCTCCTCATAACCTGAGGCAGCGTTTGAGTGCCCCAGTATTCGATGTTCCGCACGACGCCACCGTTGTCCATGACATGGCGTGCGGAGATGGTCACGAGGTCTTTAATGTGTCTCTGGGCAGACGGATTGATGAATGGACACGCGCATCGAGGTGGACACGCACATATTCTTTAAAGTGGGAGGCTATACATAGCATCTGGTAGAACGGCATCGTCGAAATGTCCTTTCAAAGGCCGTCGAGGTGTGGTTTTGAGAGGGATGACTAAGCAAGGAAAGAGGACGTTCTTCGGACGGCGAGCACATACAACTTACTGGACAGGTGGCGGCAGTTGAGATGGAATCGAACGTGTCCCGTGTCGCCAAGTCCACCGAGCCTGGCAATGTCGGCGGCTCGTTATTAATTTCCGAGAGACTCGTCGTTGGCAAGAACAAGGTTGGTTTTGTGGCGAGCACGTGGCACCCATCTGCTACGGTGAGTGTTCTGACGATGACGACGACGATGATTGCGGCCGGCGCGTTTTCCGGGATCGAGAAATTGTCTCCGATGAGATCCCTGCGTTACCAGTCAAGGCTAACTGGTGCATCAGATTGCCCGAGTCACCGTGTGCTGTCGTAAGGTGGGCATGTTCGTGTCCAGACTGGGCTTCTCCGATGATAAATGAAACTGATATAGGGCGACTTGCGTCATCCGAAAACCGCTGCGATAGCCACGGAGCGAATCAGGCCAGACGAGGATTGCACCGAGAATTCTGACCTTTTGTGCAGAGTGCGCATATATCCGTGTACAGAGAGATCTGTCGAGCCCCGTTCCAGCTTGCAGATTGTTTGCTCGACGTCTTCCTCCCGCATAAGTTGCCTGTCTGTCAACGTCCACCCGCCTTCCTTCCGAGCACCACAACAGATCCTTCTCTTCTCCCTCTGGTAAGACTGTTAATCTGTCTAGAATCGTCCTCCTTCCCTGCATTTTTTTTGTTCCATTTTTTTCATATTTTTTCCCCTCGTACCTTGTCCGTTCTCATGGCCCTCGTATCCCCACCGCGTGTTCCGACCGTCATGTCCCGATTCATTGTCTCTCGTTTCCCCTTTCATGCCCTCCGCCCCGCATGTATGCACGGAGGTACACGAGATCCAACCTTCTTCTCGTTCCATCGCTTCTCTGTACGTCAACTCGGCCCATCAAATTAATCGCGCGCTCAGCCTATCCAATTCCCCGATCCTTCCTTTTCTATCTTCAAGCTTCTCCTCTCTCCCTTCTTAAAGCAACATTCGCGTGCACGGACACCTTTTCGAGCTTCATCCTTCTCCCCCATCATGTCTGCTTCGCTCCACCTTACTGCAGATGGTCTCACTCGTCCTCCCCGCCTCCAGCCTTCCCCCTCTCTCCCAAATCTGCGGTGCGTCAAAATGTGCTCCATGTCCTCTGCTCCGGTCCCTCTTACTCCCTCTCCCACGTGACACAGCGCACGCAACGCTTCTTCTGACCCCCAGTCGACTCGTCCAACCCCACGTCATCCCTCGTCCCAAATACTCAGCCCCGCAAGATTATCCACAAACCTGTCTGCCAAAGACGGCGACCACTTGACTAAGCGATCGCGCCAACAATCCAAGAACCAACACTATCTAACGCCGCCTCTCACACCAGCCTCATCACTCAAAAGCGACAGTACGGATCCGGACTCGACCGACCTCTGCCCCCCTGGCGACGAGCATTCAACCTCTCCCCCCAACAACCCTCTTTCCGGCGACGCTGCTGAAAGCCGTTTCTTGATTGTGAGCCTCGTTTTTTCCTGTCCGAACCGATTTGACGACGAAAAAAAATAGATCGGAAACGTTCCAAACGATCTCTCGGAAGATGTTATCAGTCCGTATTTTCGTTCACTGGCAGCCCTTCCGATCGACTCCTCTCCCGCTCTGGACGACTCGCACAGCGGCCTGGATGCTGGGAACGTCATACAGACCATCTATTATCACTTTCAGGAAAAGCGCGCAATCATCCTCGCGTTCTACGACATTCGCGACGCGGAGAGGGTCAAGCGTCTCATAGAGGGAAATCGCTCACGTCTACTCCATCCTGCTGATGTCGACGGTGAACAGAGATCCGCTCATGACGGCTCCATGGGTAGCCCGTGGGTGAACAGCCTCACTTGCTTGTTCCTAGCGCCAGACCATTTCCAACAAGTACGTCCACATCCGTGTACCGTCTCGCAGTACTCTAAACTTTGCCAGCTCCTTGGTCAGTCGGCGTCTGCCGTAGTGTCAAAAACAGAAGGTGCATTCTGGGTGTCAGTAGGTGGAATGACGGCAGAACGCGACAACGACTATTCTGTCTGGAGTAGAGCCCGTTTCTTCGCTTCCGCTAAACTGAAAGGTCTGTTGGAAAAATATGGGGAGCTCAAGTCGTTCCACCTCTTGAAGGAAGATGAGGCGAAATGCAATCAGGTTTGTTTTCCGTCGGACCGTTCACTTGGACTCCAGGGTCACCTTTTGACTGCCATCTGAGCGGTGACCTGTCACAAGAAATCTCCGTTTTGATCTCTCTGTCTTGCAAATCCACGTCTAACCATTTTGTGCACTCGTCAGATTTTTATCGTCGAGTATTACGACATCCGCGCGGGGAAATCAGCCTGGGAGGATCTGAACGGACAAGTAGTTGACAGCATGAAGCTCCGGCTCATCCGACGAGACCTTAGTGGAGGGTGTAATGGAACACGGGATCTGGAAAGAGAAGATTTGGTTGGCGTAGAATCTCATCTCGGAGGTGGACATGCCGCGGAGCCGAAGACGCCCACGGCTTCCACGTATTTATCGCAGTCGCAAACGATCACGACCGCGAGTGGCGTGCCCTTTCCTCTTCTGAACGACGCCGGCGTCCGCGAACACCCCAGATCTTGCGAACACGAAGGGGAAAACGGCATTGGCCTCGACCCGAGCTTAGTTGTCAGCAGCCACAAACCATCTATTACCGAACGCCAGAAGCTCACCTGTCGTCATCCTGTGGACATAACCGAGCCCAGCACTGACGAAGAATTTCCTGTTGACGCTTTTCACGACCGTGCTGATCCCCTTTCTCCCGATCAGTTTGGTAGACGCGGTTCGAACAACCTCTTCTTTGACGCTGTTCGGTCTCGCACTCATCACAGGCTGGTTGATGCAGACTACGTGCGAACTGCCAACATGAGCTCCATCGCTTTTGATCACTCACAGGTTTACCCTTTCGAGGCCGCTCAGGTGGCTGGTGGCACGACCGACCTGTGCGCGCCACCATGTCCTGGAGTCCAGCCACATCTTGTCCCAGACTATTTCACCCATACAGACCGTTATGGTGGAGATCCATCTTTGCAGTCTTCTTGGGTCCCTTCGTCCCTCGCTCACGGTATACAATATCCGGTTGCATCACAGTCGCCAATAGCGCCTATGTGTCCTTCAATATGTTGGGATGCGTCAACGGGGACTTGGGTGGCATGGGGCACGCCAGGCATCTTGCCCGAACAATGGTCTGCGTTTTCCCCTTCCCCAGGGTATTATCACGGAGCTACCTCCCAGGCCGTCCCATATTCTTATCCACCACACACATCCCAGTCTCCGCCTCACCATCCGTATGTTACTACCCCAAATCGTGTATATCCTACGACGTATCCGGGTTCTCCGCGAGCTCCTCCCGAGAACAATCAGCTGGACATTCGCAAAATCGAGCAGGGACTTGATACGCGGACTACAGTGATGATCAAGAACATACCAAATAAGATGACCGACAAAGAGCTGATTGCGTACATCAACAAGATTTGTCCTCGTCGAATTGATTTTCTTTACCTGCGGATGGATTTCCAGAACGGTACGAAATCTATATTACTTCCATGCCTTTCACCGCATTGACATTGCTCGTTTGGTAGGTTGCAACGTTGGATACGCCTTCGTTAACTTTATTGGCGTGGAAGATCTCTTACGGTTCGCGAGGACGACACTGGGTGAAAAGTGGTAAGCCAAAAGTCACATGACGTTTGGGTGGAATCATTGACGTGCGACAGGAACATGTACTCCAGCGAGAAAGTACTGCAGATGAGTTATGCGAATTATCAGTAAGTCGCTCGATGAAATGATACGAAGTCTCTGAAAGGATTGTAATGTTGACAGGGGAAAAGAAGCACTTGTCGAAAAATTCAAGAATTCGTGCATCATGGACGAGCGCGAGGAGTGGCGCCCAAAGATATTCTATTCTGAGCCCGGTCCGAAGCAGGGGCTCCCAGAGGAATTCCCAAAGCCTACGCATATGCGAAGGAAAGAACGCAGCTCGTATAATCGCGGAGCGCTATTTGTGCCAGGTATTAATGTCGGAACGGGGTATCCAAAGACATTCTTGAACGCCACGACTTCGACTTCTCATCACCGCATCAGCCGCTCACCAGCGGCATTACAGGGCGAGGAACGACAACGAAAGGTCAATTACCCTACGAATGACAGCAACGCGCAGTAATATGCACCGGCATTTGTCGGTTCTCTCTTGCGCAATCATTGGCCGTGTTTGGTTCTGATGATACCACCGCATCTGGTTTACCAATTCCTTGCTGCTTATTTCGAGCGGCTACATACGTACTTTATCTTATATTTTAAATGTTAACTGACACTAGGTGTACTTGATGCGTTTTTTCTATGCTTGTTTCTCGATACGTGTCCTGATTTCCCAGTGCCGTTTATTTCTATGCAGTGATGCTCGAGTAGTGTAGGCTATAGTTGAGAGTGGACATTGAATGTACGCTGGCGACCTTCGTCGCGGCGGAAGTAGACTGAAATAAGCTTCGTTTTCGCCTGATCCGCGGATGATCCGCGCCTGACTGCGAATGTTGGAGGAGAACATTCGGAGATGAAACGTCCACCGACTCCGACGCAAACACCAAGGAGCCTGCCTGTTGGAACCGTCCCGCGTGCTTGTGCTTGGAAGGAGGGGCAGGACCGACACTGGATTGGAAGGCGTTTCCCACAAGACTTTGCTCCGTGCAACGCTTACTTCGCAACGTTATGACATAGGCACATTATGTAAGGGGGTGGCCCAACAGCGGACCCGAGCAGAGAGAGTCATGATGGCGGTCTCACCTCACCTGCTACAAGGAACAGCCAGAACAATTCACCCTCGCAGACTTGCCTGTTGGTGAAACAAGGCAGGCAGCGACAGGAGTGCGGGCGGTGTGTCAAGGCCAAGTATATGCGTACCTAGGAGCTTGAAAAGCGGCCCGGTCTTGGTCGAAGTACTAGTGCAGGCAAGAGTAGCTATAGCCCTATCAGTATCGTTAGTTGTCCCAAAAAGGAAATTTATACAGAGTCAGTCACTTCTGCAGCCGCACCGCCGAACCACCGAACGATTCACGCTCTACGGTATACAGTTCGACTCCACCCTCAGTCATTTAAGACCACCATCAACATCTAGAATGGAAGCTTCATCCTTGCCCAAAGTAGAGGAGGAGAAGGCTCGCCACGCACGGCGTGTAAAGCTCAAAACGTTGAACCTCTCCCTCGACGCCCCAGGTCCGTCGCCGCTCCACCACGGAACTAATCATCTCACCCTGGCGGCAGAGTCTTCGAGGCTCGACTCGTCTCTCAAGCGCCACACCGCGCTTATCAAGCGCATGCGTCAGTCTATCGGCTCAGATAACCGCGAGCAGATTATCAAGGACATTGACTCGCTCTCGCTCGAGAAGTACATCGACGAGATAGCCGCCGCCGTGCTGGATGGTATTGCGCGATGCAAGTCCGACAAGGACGTCTGGGCCGCGGTGGAGGTGCGAGATCCCAGTTCGTTCGGGGGCACTTAAGCGCGACGCTCATCGCCTTCCAGGTTATATGCACCCTCCATAGACGATTCCCAGCCTCATTTACGCCAACTATCACGAACTTGCTGGCTGCTGCCATTGCCGCCCCCTCCAGAGCGGCCGTTTCCGCCCTTCCTCCGGACCAGCGTGAGAAGGAGGATGCCGCGAGGGTCACCCGCCAGCGACCGGTCCTCCGGGTGTGCTCTGAGCTCGCTCTCGTTGGCATCATCAGAGACGCTCCGGGGAAGAGTGGCGGTGAATGGATCATGAAAGCCATCAAAGAATTGGTACAACACACGTCGCTCCTCTCACGGTTCGAGGCACTGATGTCCGACGCAGCTATCGAATGATCCCACTCTGTCTTCTCTCCCCCTTCTTTCGACGTTCCTGAAATCATATGCTTCTCCTTATCTCGGACTGATACCTGCACAAACCAAGCAAATACCTGGCGACTCGGAGCCTGGCACTCTGTCGTCCATCACGAGTGAAACACAGGCGGCCTTCCCCCCTCTTGTCAACGAAGATGAAGAACTTGTGGAGCAAGACGTACGCGATCGGTTCAAGCGCATGTGCGAAGGTTATTTTGATAACGTAGCAAAGAAACTGGTTATGGAGCACAAGGTGCGTGACCGCGCTTGTGCATTACACACTGATGCTCAGACTTGGTATCCCACAGCGCCTCCAAGATCAGGACCGCCGCAACCATGAAGCATATATTCGCTCCGGCGAGATCTTCGAGGACCGGCAGCAGGCATACGAGAAGATGACAAAGGGATATGAGAAACTTCTTGCAAGCTGCCAGACGTATGTACTGTTCCTCGGGCCATGTTTTCCGTTGATAATCCGACTCCAGTCTTTCTGAGCTGCTTTATCTTCCCATGCCTGCCCTCCCGACCGCTTCCCAGAAGTCGGACTCGATCCAGATAGGGTCAAATGCTGGCGGTGCACTCGCGGATGAATCGGAAGATGCATTACTTACGTCTGGCGGTAAGTGGGAAGACGAAGAGGAACGCAAGTTTTTCGAGGACATCCAGGACCTGAAGGATTTCGTGCCCAAGAGCGTTCTTGGCATCGAGTCCGAAGAAAAGACGGATAGTGCTGTCGATGAAGAGAGAGAGAAGGCTGAGAAGGAGCAGGCTGAAGTGGAGGCAAGAAAACTCGAACAAGAGCTCGAGGGACTCAAAACGAATGGGAACGCACGTACTAATGGACACGTTCATCCTCAAGACGAACCGGAGAACGACGACGGGTAAGCGGAACTGACTTTTGTATTTTTCCTCCCGAGTATCTACAACGTTTAGGACGATCACGCCAACGCCTGCATCGCCCAAACTTCCCACGCCATCGTCTCCTCAGCTCGCACCGCAGGGTCCCTCACAACTTCTTACTGCTCTCTTAGCCCGCCTCCCGGATGCCACCAACCGAGCAATGATCGACCAGGCCGCCGTGGATTTTGCGTTTCTCAATTCCAAGGCTGCTCGAAAAAGACTTATCAAAGTGTGTTTTCTATTGGTTTCTTGGGGCCAGGTTCATTAAACGTAGACTAGTTCTTAATCGCCGTTCCGAAGAACAGAACCGACCTGTTGCCTCATTACTCCAGGTTTGTGGCCACCTTAAGCAAGTACATGCCGGACACAGGACTGGAACTTGTCGCTTCTGTGAGTCGCATCACCGGCTTACTGCAATTAATATGTTGGGCAAAAGCTAACTAATATATCAAGCTGGATGAGGAGTTTCGGTATTTGCAAAGGAAAAAGAATGTCGTTAAAGAACTTGCCGAAACACGTATCAAGGTAATCGATTTTCCCTGACGATGGTATGCCATTGATCCCTTGCCCAAACAGAACGCTGTGTATTTGTCAAACCTGACGAAGTTCCGGATCGTGCCATCTCACTTGATCTTGCATATATTCAAAGTCTGCCTTGACGACTTTTCAGGAACGAACGTGGAATACTTGGCCCTTTTACTTGAGGGGTGTGGTCGTTTTCTTCTGCGAAGCGAGGATACCAGAGAGCGATTTGGTACCATGGTGCGAACGTGGCGGTATTTAATACCATCCTCGATGGCTTACCAGTTTCTAGCTCGAGATGATGAAGCGCAAACAAAGCATGCATCATCTGGACCATAGGCACATCGTGTTGCTTGAGAATGCTTATTACCAGGTTTGAACTTGTGGAGTATTCAAGAATTGGATACTAAACACCTATTTAGTGTAATCCTCCAGAACGCGCCCCACGCGTTGAGAAGGAACGAACACCGATCGAGCTCTTTATCCGCCATCTTATATACGATGTTCTTGCCAAGAGAACTATTGATAAGGTCCTCAAACTCATCCGGAAATTAGATTGGGATGATCTTCTGGTACAGCGTTCTTTGCACAAAGTATTCACGAAGCCGTGGAAAATCAAATACAGCAACGTTAGTTTGCTTGCCATGTTGACATACGACCTGCAACGCTATCATCCCGCCTTCGCCATATCCGTCATGGATCAAGTCCTTGAAGACATACGTCGGGGGCTGGAGCAGAACGTATACAACACGAACCAGCACCGAATAGCGACGATGAAGTACCTCGGGGAACTGTACATTTACCGCCTGGTGGGCTCTAGCTTGGTGTTTGACACGCTATGGTCCCTTGTCACGTTTGGACATCGTCAGTTTCACTCTTATCTGCATTGGGTTTTCGTTACTTATGTCTCCCCCCCAGCTGACGGTCAGCCATTGCCCCGCCAGCCATGTGCGCTCGATATGCCAGATGATTTTTTCAGAGTTCGCTTGGTCTGCGTGATGCTGGACACGGTTGGCATGTGCTTTGACAGGGGCAGTCAGAAAAGGAAACTAGATAACTTCTTGACGTTCTTTCAGGTGAGCAGTCTCGACCGTTTATTGTAACGCAAGATTGAAAACGGCTTCAGTACTACGTCCTTTGTAAAGAAGAACTGCCTATGGATGTGGACTTTATGCTGCAAGATTCCCTGGATGTAAGACGAGTTTGTAACCTTCATCGACATTGCCTCATTGCCGTGTAGGCCGTTCGACCCAAGTTGGCAATGCCAAAATCTATCGAGGATGCCGCAGCAGCGGTTGATGAAATGTTCAACACGGTCATGCAGAATGCTGGATGTGAGTCTCTTTTTTTGCACTGTCTCCTCGGTTAATATGTGTCCCAGTGACATCCGAAGGGGATAGCGGCGATGATAGCGAAGACGATGGCGAACGACCGCAGCAAGATGACGAAGAAGACGACGACACAGCTGGCCAAGAGTCTACAGTAAGCTTGTTTTTTACATTTCCGCAAAGACAGTCACAGAATCGCTTTATTGCAGACTGAAGATCGTGCACCGTCGCCAGATCCCGTCGTGGTACTTTCTACTCAAGATTACCTCGGTCCTTCAGAAGAGGCCGATGTAGAGTTTGCAAAAGAACTTGCCAAAATCATCACGGACTCGTCTGCTGAGTCACGAAAGATTGATAAGAAGGCAGCCTGGTGGGACACTGCCGTATTGGCACCTGGTATCAGGAAGAAGCGCGCAGAGGATGTTGAAGGGGATGCCGACGGTGAAAGCAATGCAGTCAACGGCGAGTCAGTGATGAATTTCACAGTGATCTCGAAGAGAGGCAATAAGCAACAGGTTCGCAAGTCGAACATCAAGCGTGATTTGAGGGCTGATGCGATTCACAGACGCGCTATCTTTCGGTTCCCGCGGAGTCTACCCTTGCGGTGCATACTCGCTCTGCACAGCTTCAAGACAAAGTAGAGCAACAGCACTTGAAACGCCTAGTCTTGAACTACGAGCAAAACCAAGAGGCCGAAGAATTGAAGGGTAATTTCGTTATCTTCTGCCGCTTTGATACTCCAACCAACATACATAACAGCATTGGAAAACCGAACCCGCACTAATGCAATCAAAGTTCGCTATGTTGGCTAACAAGCGATGACGTCGCACTGGCACAAGCGAATAATTCGGCGCATTACACTTGCCTTCTCGCTCAGTAGCGATCACTGCGGACCACCGCACCCACTTCCCGGCTTCGCACTTCCGGTCAAGACCTTTTACTAGTCACCATGCCTCGGTTATGGCGTCTTGGGCGTGTCGTATCTGCAATGTCCACGACTCCAGGCTCACTATCCACGTTGACGACTTTGACGACTTTATGTACTTTGACGACCTCGATACAACAACCTTGTAGTCACAAAAGTGCAATGCAACCATGATCGTAGCAGTTTAGACTCACGAGAACCATCAGACTGTGCCATATTGCTCTACGCCGGTCGGACAGAGCCCTCAAACAAAAGCCGATGGGTTGAGCAGCCTGCTGGAAGATGGATGGAAACTGATCGCGATGAATAGATCCAAGCAGTAGTAAAGTATGCACACGGCCTTTCGACGTCGACGACGAAACTTGTACTGCAGTCCCGTTGCGGCACCGATCTATATCAAAGATCGCATCTTTTTGCTGTAACTGTTCTTTGACGCCCAGACTTGATGCAGCGCCGAATCATCTCAGACACTTTTTTTTTGTGCTGAGAACTTGCACTGGCGCTCATCTTGTGAACGATCGCCGGCCGGTTGCCACTGGTTTGGATTAACGCATGACTCTGAAGTAGGCAGAGTCAAGGCGAATGACTCGTTGAGAACATAGAACAAGAGTCGGATCCATGTCTTTTGTGATACCTACGTACGGACGAGTGCCACTTGGTGAATGTAATTGTCTTCAGGACTTGCTAAATCCAAGTTACAAAAGTGCCGACACCCGGCGGGGAAGGCTTAAGCTAAGGTTAACGTTGCCAACTCATCTCGCTAGTCACCCTTTCTTCCGATCCAACCACTTGGCGGCATAGCAAAGAACCCGTCGAGTTCCTCTCCGATACAACGATTTCCATGGGTTTTGGACATGTGCGACTCTGACGATGACTACTTCTCCGACGATTTGGTGCTCGATGACAAGACGCTCGCCGTGCTTGACGCGGAGGAATCAAAGTTTAGGCGTACTCTCAACGCTCAGACCCAGCAAGACGTCGGTCCCCCGGCCAAGCGTCAAAAGACGACAGGGACATGGCCTCCTCCGACGGTCCAAGCGAGCAAACCGATCGCCCGGACGGACACTCTGGACGACATGGAAGACCTCCCCGACGTCTCCATCCGGCAAGACGGCACGTACGACCTCCAGGACAAGCAAAAGCGCGCGCAACCCCCGCCCGGCCCTGGTCGCGTGGGCGTGGTCGTCGCTCCGCCGGGATCGCAACAGCATGGTGCTGTTGTCACCGCGACGCAGGCAGGGTCTGGGACGAGATTCACTAAGGCTGCACCTCCGTCTCGAGGTTTTGCGCCGCCCGCGCGCAAGACCTCCGTGGCAGGGCCCGCGAGGGCAACCCAAGTTCCTTCTCGTCCGGCCCCTGCTGTGCGTGGCACGCGGGTCGTCCGCTCGCCTGTGACACAGCCAGGTCCTTCTCAGCGAGCCAGCACTGCCCAGCAGCAGGTCAACAAGAACGTTCCATCCACGGCTGCCTCTGGCGCGTTCGTCGAAGAGCTGCTTCAACAGATCGAAGAGGTGTGGGATTCGTAGATCGCGTTGTGTGCGTGGATTGAAGAGCCTTTTCTTTCCAGCTTCGTAAAAAGAATGAATCCGTTCGTACCGAAATGCAGTCTGCCCTGGAAGCGAAGTTCTCCAAGGAGGGAGAGGTCACTATTCTTAGAAAGCGTATGGAAAAGGTACAACGCATGTTTATCCCGTCGTTGTGGTGAACATCACGCTCGTACAGACCGCCCAAGAGCATGTGGCCCAGCTCGCAAAACTCAAGGCCGCAAAGGATGAAGCCGATGCGAAGCACGTCGTGTTGCAGAAGCAATATGAAGCAGAAAAGGAACGTTTGAAAACAGAGTTGACATTCAGGGTAAGGAACGTATTTGTTGTTGGATGACTGACAACATGTTCTTCAGCGCCATGAGCTAGAGACCTCTGCATGGAAACATTCACCCAAGAAGGACGCGTCGATTGCAGCTGGACCCTTTCCGACTCAGCGACAGAGATCGAGTCAGTGGAACACTGCTGGCCCCTCCGGGTTGGTTCCAGAAACGCCCCGCCGCCCCCGCTTTGGTGTGATATCCGACTTTGAAAAGTCAAAGAAAATCACTTTGCTGGAGACGAGAGATCTCCCTTCTGGATTCCAAACTGGCCCTTTACGCTCACAATCTATGGGGGGGCGAAAAGGGAAAGAGGTTGCCTCGTTCAATTCTATTGTGAGTCTTGGCTATTGGTCTAGATTGAACTAACTCCATACGCCCTTCTCAGCCTTCGTCTCCCGTTGTCCCAAGCGCTAGTCCAGTGCTTCAAGGGTCGAGTAGCCGATTCCCACAACCAGAGGTGTTTGGCACCCAACTAAATGACGGAGGTCTCGTGGAAGATATTGTCCCACTTGCTGACGTCGACACCCATGACGTTCAAATGGTAGATGAAGGAAGTCCGGCCATAACATACTCCCAGGAAGACACTTCCGTTTTGGCTCTTCCTAGCTGGAATATTACCGTAGGTAGCTTTCAACTCCTCGATTCCCCCCAAGGCTAACTGTCTCAATAGCTTCACAGTATTTTGCTGACACACACCCTGAAGGGATCGTCACTCCCGACTTTGCAGCTGCTCGTGTGTGCGTCCCCGAGAGACACAGCTGAAGTTCAGTCCTACGGTGCTGCGCTTGTGCAAATATTTGATACACTCGGAGGAATTCCTACCCGTCCTGACGGCAGCTTTGATCGTTTGGCCCGAATTATCTGTTGTGCATTGTGTGAGATCACCGAATCGCTAGCCAAAAATAATCTGGTTTGCTCTCCCCTCCCCTTCTGGCGCGTTGGACCATCGCTTAGTCTCTGCAGATTTCCCCTCTGACCGCCGTTCTGAATTTACTTACCAATCTTGCATATATGTTGCCATCGATCATTGTCTTATTAACATCTCCGTGTACTCCAGACTATGTGCGGAAACCACAATTGTTGCAAGTGCTGCATCATATCATCCAAGGTCAACTCCAAAAACTTGATGTTACAGCTGGAGACGAGCCTTCTGAGCTCTGCTCGCTCGGAAGAGAGACGCTGTCTCTCTACGAAGCGCTGGTCTGGGGGATGCCCAGCGACCTCGAAGACAGGCAAGTGCGGGCGGGATGGACACATTCGACCGCTTGCTTAGTGCCAGAAACAGGTTCAGCGCGTGTCCAAACACGCCGTCGTTGCTCACGACACTGCTCCATCCCAACCATCCATCGTGGTTCCTTATCGCGAGCATGCGAATTATTCTGTGGCTGTCGTCAGGTATGATCCACGCGGGGGTATGTCGCGTTCTCAATCATGATGATTTCAGGACGAAGCCTGTTTCGTCTGCTGCTCCCTCGCCCAAACGAGCCGGCGGGCAGCAACGGCGAACCCGTCAACTGTCCGGAAATCGTTCTCGCGTGCTCTCTATTGATCGATGGAGAGCGCGAAGGACCCGAGGTGAGCCGATTCGATAAGTTCTACCGGGCCTCTCTCACCGCGGTCGTCGTCGCGACACAGGCGGACGAGCTCAAGAGCCACATCATCACGTTCTTTGCCATGCTTTCCAGCATGCATCCGGACGCGCACACGCTCCTCGTCGAATCGCAAGAGCTCATCCCGTCGACAGTCCACTATCTCTGTCACAAGGTCACGCAAGTCTGGCACGAAAAGGGGACCCTCACGAGCGATCCCCTCGCTGCTACGAGGTGCTCGGGCCGTCCTTTCGACGACCACCCCTTTTTGAGCTGACGGTGCGCGTGACAACAGGACGGTGCAGATCGTCAATCGTACGGCGCTGTTTCTCCACCACTTGGTCCTTGGCGGCGACGTGGCGCTCGACCTGCGCGAACATCTGTCGCGCACGCCGCCAAAGACATATCAAGGGCTCGTTCACTCCTTCATCCTGACGTTCGGTCGTCTCAGTTATGCGAACCCGCCTTGTTGGCTAGAGGCAAAGGATAGAGAACGGCTCGCGGGCGTGGCAGGTGCGCACCCCCGATCACTAAACAAGAGTGAGCTCGCTGACGATGGGCGTGCAGATCTAGCTAGGGGTCTCCTCGAGAAGGTGATTCAAGGGCCAGAGCTGGATTTGATATGGGAAACGTATCAAGACGAGGGAGAGGAGACCAACGACGCTGCGATGGACGTGGACGACGAGGAAGCAGAGGCTCAAAAGATTGCGGACTCATGATCGGTAGACAAATTGACATTCATTTCAAACCGGGCAAAAACCGGGGTCGATACAGTCATCGAGAAGTGACACATACAGTCACGCTCAAGACATGTCGAGCGTACCGAGTGCGACGGTCTGGTGGGGACGACGAGGATTTCAGATCTTCCGGTGTAGCAGTCATGACGTGCTTGGCTTTACCTCCTTGCAGAACTTCTTTCTCCATTGCATGCGCCTTTTGTCCGGTCTTGACAACGACCCGGGCGCCTGTGGCCTCTTGAGGGCGAACGCGCACGCCTCTGACCGATACTTGCTAGACCAACGGAGACGATGCTTCATCTGCACGCAGAACGTATGCACCAACGAACGCGTCAGAAAATGACGAGAAAGAACGTACCACAAACGGTGGCACCGAGACCGCA